>CABHPH010126779.1:0-21527 GCA_902168325.1 Peromyscus nudipes
AGCTATTGGAGCCAGGGGCAAGTGCTGTTGTAATGGAAATCTCTGCAGATCTAGAAAAGGTCTGTGTCTTGGTTGGAAGGCAGGGCCAGGAACCACTGTGCAGAGTCTTTAAGAACACTGTTACCCTAAGGGAGTTGCTCTTGTCACTCAGGCCTCACTAGCCAATCAGGCCCTCCAGTGTGACCTGCCAGTCAGAGGAGTGTGGTGGGATGGGGCTTTCCAGGGCACAAGTCTACTTGCCAATTGGAGCTATATGGTTATCAGTCTCAAGGCCATTGTGTCCTTAGTCAGTAATGTTCTTGAGATACCCTGTGTTCCCCTTATGCAGCACTGTGTGAAATGCCTCGTCCTGAGTTTGTCCCATTGTATGATAGCTTCTGTTGACTTCATAGAAGTCTCCCATTTTCTTCCTTTTCCCCACTGGAAGCAGTATACAAGATGCTATTCTTCTTAAGAAGTTTACTTGGCATGAGGCACACAGCTTGTGCAAGACCTCCCCGTCCCAGCTTTTATTTTTTCTGCCTTCTACTTTTCCTATCCTTCTCATCCCCTGATACCTTCACCTCAGGACCCTGTCACTGAAGAATGACCTGCTGTTTCAGGTTAGTGGGGTACTTAAGGAATAAATCTGGAATTATCTTTGCTGTGTGAGTTTCCCATCTGCCTAAGTAGCTAGACTTGCAATCTCCTGATTCTATCTAAATGTTCAAAGTGTAACTGGAGCCTGAACCTAAAAGAAACTTAAGGATGACAGAACATGTGGAATGCAAAATCTGTTCCAGGCTGGCTCCTCCTTGAGCATAAGCCAGAGATGGATGCATGCTATCATTAAAGAAATTTTTCTTTATTAATCCCAAGTGTGTGGAGTGATTTCTCCTTTGAAAGGAGCATTATTCTTGAACAGCTGCACCTCCAACTATTTAGAAAAATGTTTCTGAGATAAACTCCCCTATGTTGATTCAAGGGGCCTTGATCCCAGTATATCAGTCCCCAGGGCAATGACTTTGGTGTCTATGATTAAACATTATAAATTCTTAAATTAAAGGACTCTACCACCTCAGAGTTTTTAAATTCCCCATTTGTGTCGTGTAGTTGACTATCCACTGAAGTCACTGGAAAAGGATTTGCATGTGGAGCATGACTTCTGCCTTCAGACTAGAATAGGAGGAATAGTTTATTGTGTACCCTTCAGAGAGAAACAGTGTAGGCAACCAGCTGCTGGAGTCACCATTATGAAGAAGGACTTGAATGTAGTTTTCCAGCATGTTTTAATCCCTGTCATGTGAATGAACACAGACCAGATTGGTGGGTGTACAATTTGAGACAGTTAGTTTGAGCCAATGAATATTGAATTTCTAATTAGACAACTCTCTTTTGCAGATATGTTCAGTCTTGCTTGACAGAGTTAAGTCAGCTGAGAGGATTGAGAAACAGACCATTGGCTGTAACTCTGTGTGTCAGGTTACAGATCTCAGCAGCCAGCATATGCATGTGGGCAAGAGCAATCAGTCTCTTATTAATTGCATTTCCTCAACTAGGGAAGGTCCTACTCTTTTCTTAAGTCAATATAACTAATGTAGTTAAGTTTTTTTTAATCTTCAAAATAAACTACTTTTGTCATGCTAAAAAGAATTATTGTTATTATTTTTTAAATTTAATTTTCTTTAAATACATTTTTTTAAAGTGTGACACTTTGGGCATCCTTGGTGCACGGGGGAGGGCTTTGAACCTGCCCCAACTGAATGTACCAAGTTCAGCTGACTCTCCATGGGAGATCTTGACATGGAGGAGGTGGGAATGGGGGGTTGGTTGTGGGGGAGGAATACTGGGGAGTGAGAGGAGGGAGGAGGGAGTATCTGTGTTCGTTATGTAAAATGAATAGAAAATTTCTTAATAAAAATAAAAAAATATATTTCTTCTGTAATCCCCATTTGTTTCTGTTTTCCAATGTTTCTTGGTCATTTATAGTTTCATACCTTTTCTCTCAAGTGCTGTTGATTTTTTATTTCTGTTTAGAGCAATGTTTCTGTAGGCTTGCCTCGTGCTATATAATTGAGCATTGTTTTGAAAATCTAATCCTTCCTCTGGTGCCCAGTGCTGGAAAGACAGTCCTTCAGTTCCTTCTAGATGGGTCTTGACTGGTCAGTGAGAAGGAAACATAGACCAATGAATGAGTGTCCTCCAATCTCTCGGGCTTTTACTGGGGACATAGAAATGAAGAGGGACCTGGGCAAGAAAGGACTTTAATGACCAATTTTGAAGCTGGTGTAGTGACAGTGCAGGAAGGGAGGGGCAGGAAGGAGGGTGAAATATTTCCTGCTTTGGCAGTAGTTGAGATTAGCAATGTGGTAGGTAATCAATTTCAGATGCTCCGTATATGTCCTGACTGGTCATTTCTTGGAATCCACAGACCAGGGCAATGAAGAATCTGGATAAAGGACTGACCTTATTATGAAATCAAATTATTATAGTTACACTAGTTCAACCAATATAGGAGATCTGGGTAAAATAATGTTGCCCTGCCTATTGGGACTATTATTTTTCTGGTTTGAGATGTTCAGCCTGAGGGAGAAGGCATGAGAATCATTGGTGTGCTCTCATATAAATCTGTAGTTTCTGCAGCACGTGGCCCTAAATCCTGCTTCAACTTTTTTAAATAATTCTTTGGGAGTATAACTACATCAAGTCTATAGTCTCTTTCCTGCCTGCAAGGCCTACCATTGTCCCTCATTGTTTTCTAATTCATGGCCTGTTTTTGCTTTAAAAATAGTTAAACAGTAACAACACTTGCTTTTTGAATGTGACCTATATTTGGTAGTAGGAGTTACCAGCTAAGAAGCAAAGGGTTGGCTGCATTGTACATTGAGTGTGTAATGGCTTGTTCACACAAAACACTCCCTGCCTTGGAAGAGGAACAGGAAGTTGTCTGGGAGACTGGAAGAATTTCTACTAAAATACTGGGGACCTGTCTCCTGGGGTGGAACTGCAGAGCAGGGAAGGCCTGTGCTGTATGAGTCACTTGACCTCTGATCACCCAGTAGAGTGGGTGCTAATGTCCCGAGGCCCAGCTGGGTGGCCTAGGCTAATGTGGGACCTGGGGAGGTTTAGTAATTTGGAGTACCAATAGAAGGTAGGTATAGAGAGCTGCGAGGGAGACCACAAGCCATGCCATGGTGAGTGTGGGGTCAGTGTCTTCACTGTCACAGAGCAGCAGCAGTTATACTGAGCTATAGAGGTTTGTCAGTTGTGTGTGGGTTTGGGTGGGTGGATATAGGGCAGATTCCACAACTTGTGACATAATCCAGGTGGCAGGAAATTGACATTTAATTATTCTCTTGCAGTGTTTTCTGTGTGGGCATCCAGTCCCTCAAGCAGACACAGCTACACAACTATCTCCCATATGCAGAGGGTATAGTCTGGTCCCATGTGGGTTCCACAGATGTCTGTCTAAAGTTCGTGGATTCCTTTGAGCTTGGTTCAGTTGTCTTTGTAGATTTCCCTATCATGATCTTGACCCCCTTGTTCATGTAATCCCTCTTCCCTCTTTTCGACTAGACTTTTCAACATGGAGCTTGGCCTGGTGCATGGTTATGGATCTCTGCATCTGCTTCCATCACTTACTGGATGAAGGCTCTATGGTGACAGTTAGGGTATTCACCAATCTGATTACCAGGGTAGGACAGTTCAGGCACCCTCTCCACTGTTGCTAGTAGTCTAATCTGGGGTTGTCCTATGGATTCCTGGGCATTTCCCTAGCACCAGGTTTCTCCCTTACCCCATACTGTCTCCTTCTATCAAGATATCTCTTTCATTGCTCTCCTACTCCATCCCTCCCCTAGCTCGACCATCCCATTCTCTCATGTTCTCATCTGCCATCTCCTCTCCTCTATTGCCCTCCCCTCATCCTCAGTTTACTAATGGAGATCTCTATTTACCCTTCCCATGGTGATCTGTTCATCCGTCTTAGGATCCTCCTTGTTTCCTAGCTTCTCTGCAGCTGTGGGTTGTGGTCTGTTTATTCTTTGCTTTACATCTAGTATCCACCTATGAGTGAGTACATGTCATGTTTGTCTTCCTGAGTCTGGGTTACCTCACCGAGGATGATATTTTCTAGTTCCATTCATTTGCCTACAGATTTCATGATGTCATTGTTTTTACAGCTGAGTAATACTCTGGCTGTTGTTGCTTGCACATGAGCATGGGCTATCTGCCTGATTTGGGTGCTGGAACATGGCCTCATTCCTCTCCTTCTAAATGAGAATATATCCTGTGCCACTGTATGTTGCAAAGGTTTAACTTGTTTCTTGATTTTAGAATATTTTACATTCAAGAGATAATCGTGAATATCAGAAAGACTTTGGACATTTGAACAGTGTTGGAGTTGTTACAGACTATGAGAATCATTGAAGTTAGACTAAATGCATTTTCCTACCCTTTTTGTTGTTTTTTGTTTGTTTATTTTTGTTCTATTTATTCTTTTGTCATACAATACATCCTGACCCCAGTCTCCGGTTCCTCCACTCCTCCCAGTCCCCATCTCCTTCCCACTCTCTCAGATCCACTGCTTCTGTTGGTGTATCAACCAAACACATCATTACAAGATGCAATTAAACTAGCCACAAACCTTCATATCAAGGCTGGATTAGGCAACCCAGGAGGAGGAAAAGGGTCCAGGGGTAGACAAATGGTCAGAGACACCCTTTCTCACACAAATACACTAAGGTAAACAACCATGGCATGTGTGCAGAGGACCTGGCACAGACCCATGCAGCACCCATTATTGCTACTTCTGTCTCTTTGAGCCCCTTTGGTCCCTGCCTAGTTGATTCTGTGGACATGTTCTCCTGGTGTCCTTGACCCCTCTGGGTCCTACAGTCCACCCTTATGCAGGGTTCCTAGAGCTCCAGCTAATGTTTGGATGAGAATCTCTGCATCTGCTCCCATCAGCTGCAGGAGGAGGCCTCTCTGATGATAATTGGGCTAGACACTAATCTATGATAACAGAATATTGTCAGATATCAATTCATTGACTTTTTTTTCCTTTTTGGTCAGTTGTATTTGGTTCTACCCTAGTTCTCTGAGCCATCCAACTTCTGGTTCCTGTTCATCCAGGCAGTGTTGGGCATGGGCTCCCTCTTTGGCCTTGGGCCTCAAGTTAGTCCAGTAGTTGGTTGGTTACTACACAAACTCTGAGACACCATTGCCCCAGAATAACTTGCAAACAGGGTAAGTGTGGGTTGAATATTTTTGTGGATGGGTTGGTGTCCCATTCCTACCACTGGGAACCTTACATAAATATAGAAGATGGCCAGTTCAGGCTCCATATTCTCAAATACCTGGAGTCCTCATTAGGGTCACCCTCATAGCTTCCAGAAAGTTTCTACCATACTAGGTTTCCACATCACCCCCAAAACCTCCCCTATTGCACTCATCTTTTCCTATATTTTCTCCCTCTGTCCCTCCATTACTTACCTGATATTTTCTGTTCCTGCTGCCAGTCTACCCACAAAATCTATTCTATCTCCTCTTCCCAGGGAGATCCATGCATTCCCCTGCCTCTACAGCCATCCTTGTTACTTAGCCTCCCTGAGTCTGTGCATTGCACTGTGGTTATCTTTTATTTGACAGCTAATATCCACTTATAAGTGAGTGCATATCATGTGTGTCTATGTGGTTCTGGGTTGCCTCACTCAGGTTAATAAACAACTCAAGAAACTAGACATCCACAAACCAAATAATCCAATTATAAATATGGTACATATCTAAACAGAAATCTCAATAGAGGAATCTAAAATGACTGAGAAACACTGAAGGAAATGTTTAACATCCTTTGCCATCAAGGAAATGTAAATCAAAATTACTTTGGTATTTCACTTTACACTTGTTAGAATGGCTAAGATCAATAACACAAGTGACAGCTCAAGCTGGCCAGGATGTGGAACAAAGGGAACACTCCTCCACTGCTGGTGGGAGTGAAAACTTGTACAGCCATTATGGAAATCAATATGGCAGTTCCACTGATAATTGGGAATCTATCTACCTCAAAACCCAGCTTACGACTCTTGTGCATAAATTCTCCTCCATCCTGCCACAAATACACTTGCTTAACTATGTTCAAAGATGGTTTATTCATAATAGTCAGGAACAGCTATGTCTGTAAGAGATTATGTTGATTGATGATTGATGTGGAAAAGTACTTCCAGTGAGTTGGCAATATCTCTAAGCAAGTGGACCTGGGATGGATAGGAGAGCTGGCTGAGCACAAGACAGTGACAAAGCAAGTGAGAAGGCCAGGAAAGAGTGTTTGCCCATTGTTTTTATCTTCATTTTCTATACCACAATGATGGATTGTGGCCTGGCAGAATCAGCTAAATAAACTTACCTGAGATGATTTTGCAGCAGAGAAGCAAGTTAGAACAAAAAATGGAACACCACAAGTGATTGTATTGTTGGGAAGAACCTGGGAATGTTGTCCTTTAGAGGAATGTGGACGACATCAGGACTTAGATGACAGACGTCATCAAAAGCTCACACAGAGCTCAGTAGGCTGCTCTTGTAGGACGAGGAAGATGGGACTCTTGAGAGCAGTGCACACAGAGGAGGTCAGGTCATAGATTTTAGTGAGAAGTAGACTTCATGAGAGACTGCGCTAGAGGTCATCTGTGTCTCATTTGGCCTAGAATCTTCCTTATTCTGCCCTCTCCCTGAGAAATTGAGTGAGGTCAAATTAAAAAGTAATGGGCTGATTTCTTAGATGGAATATTGAATCTGTTGCTTGCTTATTACTGATGACTCATTCAGGTCTACAGTGAAAAAAGCAACAAGTTGGGCAGAAACCAATGACAACAAAAGGTAGTTTCAGATGGCAGTCATGTCCTGAAACAGACAGGAATTTTCAAGGAGATCACCATTAAAGAGAAGAAAGCCTACCTAGGTGCCCTAAGGGCATCCTGTTCTGTCTTCAATTAATGGAAGGATTAGGCAAAGTGATTACTATCACCCAGAAGCAGCTTCATACAAAACCTGCTGCAACTGTGGTCCAAGCTCAGCAAGGTCCATCACAATTAAGAATCCAAACTTGTGCTGGTTCTGGAAACAAGAAGGAATCAAAATCTCAGGTCATGGATTCCTGATCTGTGGTTTCAGTTCAGCACTCTTGCAGTCATCTATGTTTGGCAGAGTCAGAGCCCCAGTGAGGAGTCTGTGAGAGTCCATTGCATGAAGCTTTGAGCATGAAGCCTGGGTTGCATATTGAGACCACAAGACATTGAGATACATAAGCTATGAGATATCTGCCATGGAGAATTGCATATAGGGAGTAGAAGTAGCCACAAAGAGATATATGAGAATTTTAGGGAAAATGAGACACCTAAGCCCTTTGAAACTGAAGCCCCATGTGTCTGAGACAGAAGTACAGGATTTGGTGTTGGCCCTGCTGGGTTTCAGTCTTACCTTGGTCCAGTCTTCCCTCACTGTGTTCCAGGTCCTCTTTGGGAATGATAATGGGTATTCTGTGCCAGTGTATGTTGGAAAGATATAACATGTTTTCTGATTTTACAAGATGTCAGAGTCAAGTGATCACCTTGTGTCCAAGATGTCCAAAGAGACCTTGAACATTTGAAAGGGTAGGTGCTGTTGAAGACTATGAGGATCATTGAAGATAGACTAAATGCATTTTAATCATGAGGTGACCATAAGCCTATAGTGACCTAGGTCAGAATGTATTCGATTGAATGAAAACCATCCCAGATTGGATGATGTATTTGAATACTTGTCTCTCCTTGGTATCTTTCTTTAGAGTGCTTGTGGAACCCTTAGTAGGAGTCTTTCTGGATGAAATTCCCCATTGGAGAAGGGATTTGAGTGTCTATAGCCTCAACCCATTTTCTATGCAGCTGTATCCCTAACCCCAGCAACAACCCCCACAATGAGCAAGCAACACACTGCAGCACAGACACCTTACCAGCCAGCACAGTTTCTGATGTTAGCATGCCTCTAGGTACAGCTCCATCACCACCCAAGTCCACCAACACTGGAATAGGATCATCAGTGTCTCCAGGCCTCAGAGAAACAAATAGGACCATGACAATACTTTCAACAGCATTAAGCACACCAGAGGATGCCATCCCATCATCTGGAACTGGGACACCCACTCTTCCTGAGAAGTCAGCTTTAACTCCACTCTCATTAACACTGGCCAAAGTCACTGACACAAACAAACTTTTACCCATGATGAGTATGGCAAGTACAAATACCTCTTCACCAACCACAGCCACTCTAAGGAGAACTGTTCATAGCATAGCCCCATCTGAGATTCAGGAAAAGGACATTGCAACTGTATCCCTAACCCCAGCAGCAACATCCACAATGAACAAGTCACCAGACCCACACCACAGCACAGTCACACAGACATCTTCCCAGCCAGCACAGATGGGCTCAAGCACAAGCACTGGTACAGCCCAATCACCTGAGCATTCCACAGCCCTTGTCCTTAGCTCATGTTCTTTGTGTCTGGCTGTCATGACTTCACCACGATTATAGGTGGTATCATAAATCCCGATTGATACTGTTGAAGCAATTGATATTCAGTGCTAAGCCATTTTGTAACCTGAGTTTTTGTCAATTTTGATGTTTTTATTTTTGCTTTTGAAGACAAGGTTTCTCTGTGTAGCCCTGGCTATCCTAAAAGTAGCTCTGTAGACCAGGCTGGCCTAAATTCAGATATCCAAAGATTTTGGCTCCTATGACCTGTGATTAAATGTGTGCCATCATGCCTGGGCTTTTTTTTTATATTATTATGTGATGGGCCTGGAATGTAGGTTTTTGTACATGTCAAGCATATGCTGTTTTGCTTGAAATTTCAAATCTGGCAGAGTGTATCATTCTCTTTCCCAAGATGGCTGTATTCATGACATTAAAACTGTGTGAGCCTTCTGAGTCATTCAATTGCAAGTGTGTGACATTCTTCCTACCTATTGTGTTGATTTTCAATTCTTTTGAATGAATATTCATCTTTTGCCAGTATGCATGGATATGTACCACATGTGTGCCTGGTCCTCACAGCAATCAGAAGATAGTTTCACAACCTCTGAAGTTGTGATGGATAGTTGTAAGCCCCCATGTAAGTATTGGCAATTGAGCCTACCTGTCTGCAAGACCAGCAAGAGCTCTGAGTCATCTCTACTGTCCTATGTTATTTATGATGAACATTTACATTGCTAATGTTTGCGTTTGCTCATTTGTAACTATAAACATGCATTCCCTTTTAGCAAGATATTATTATTGTTATAGTTTAAACTGGTTTCTGGAAGATGAAAACAGCTGGAGTGTATGTATAATTCTTTGTAGGGACTTCCATAAAAACCTGTGAGTTTTTTCTACCATTTTTTTACAATTTTTTTTTTATGAGGGAGACAGGGTCTTACTAATATGTAACTAGCTATCCTGAAATTCACTGCATAGGGCAGAATGGCATTCAATTCAACTAACTTCACCTGCCTCTTGCCTCATGAGTGCTGGGATTAAAGCCATGAGCCAGTGCACCCAGCTTGCCCATCTTTTCTGTAGTTAGTAATTGTTCATTCAATTTCTCTGTTGTATACATTGATCTGTTTGCTTGCCTCTATGTTTATATCTGTTAATAGGCATTTCTCTTGTAAGGCTATATCCTAGACAAAGTGTGAAGAAATGATAGAGGTGAACCTCATTGTTCAGTTTTTTTTTCTAAAATGAATTGATGATTAGAACTTCTGTGTCATGGAATAAGTGTGGGGAGCCCCAGAATTATATGAATATATTGTCAAAGAAATATACTTTAGCATGCTGCCAGTATCACACTTTCTGTTGTACACATGTATGGGATATTTTAGACTGCAGTGACTTATGATGATGTGCATATCGACTTCACTTGGGAGGAGTGGACTTTGCTGGATTCTTCCCGGAAGAATCTCTACAAAGATGTAATGCTGGAGACCTACAGGAACCTCACTGCTATAGGTAAGACTGAATTTTTCATCACATTTTAAAATAAGGGGACAATTGTTCCTTGGTTATAAATACTTTTCTGTAATTCTGATTGAGATAGAAGAAGAATGAGGTGAATAAATCTGACATGGTTCTAAAATTCACTGAAGATAGTAACTTAAATTTTGCAGTTTCCCATAATATATCATACATTTTCTGGTACTGTATTTTAGGCTACAGTTGGGAAGACCATAATATTGAAGAATATTGTCAACATTGTGGAAGACATGGAAGGTAAATTTCATGTGCAAGCTGATACAAATGTGCCTATGGAGAAATTGTAATGTGTCCTAGAAGTTTTAAACAAAAGCAACAATGTAAATAAGCACAGTTTAAAGTGTACTGATGATTGTTAAATTCTCACAAAACCAAATACCTCAATGTCAGGGAGCTGATATGTGTTTGCAAGGCATTGCTCTGAGAAAGAACACAGGGAAACAATGCCTTAAATATCCCCATTTGAATTACAGCTTATGATAGCTATGCTGTAGATCAGCCAATCTGTTTAATTTCATGCCAATCAGATATTGCAAAAGGAATATGTGTTGAATAGGTGATAAGTATATATTGAAAACATTCTAATAAGCAAATAGTTCAGAGTAAACTAGGGTTACTCATATACATGTGATTTTTCTAAGTTTAGTGAGAGGGTCAGTTTATGAGAGTCAAGAAAGTTATTGTGGAGAAACCTTAATCCCTATAACACATGTCTATGAGGAAGAGAAAGTTAAGCTGTGTGGATGCAGTGTGGAAACATTTTATTTATTAGTTTTACTTTATCAATATATCATATGTCACTCTGGATACAAGTCATGTGAGCAGAGGGATATGGAAGGAAGCACCATAACTCTCTCTTAAAACAAAACAATTAGAAGATATGTAGTAGTCCCCACTTTGAGCAGAATTTTTGCACTTGATCTTAGCCAAAAGGCCGAGAAGCGATTGAGCAGAATTTTTGAATGTGATACAAGTTTAAAATTAATTGGTTTTCCAACTTCATTGGGAATACATCAACAAAATTACACTGCAGAAAAGCCCTATGAGTATTGGAATGTATAAAAATGTCTGTTTGTCCTGGTTCACTTTGCAAATGTAGTAATGACTCTCACTATTAGGAAATTTATGAATGCAATAAGTATGTTAAAGCTCTGAGTTCTTCCAGTTCTCTTTAAATATGTGAAGAATCTCATATAGAATAATGATGCTACAAATGTGGACCCTGTGATAAAGGCTCTTATCATTACAGATATCTTCAAAGACACAAAACATCCCTAAATGAAGGGGAGCAGTATGAGTGTATACTTTAAGATCTTATTTGTCTTAAAAATTAGACCAAATTGTAAAATTAACCCATACAGATATAAATATTCATCAGTGTACTGAATGTGATAAAACTTTTACATGTGCTAAGTATCTTTACAGGTTCAAAAAATGTCATACTGGAGAGAAACCCTGTGAATATATTCAATGTGCAAAAGCTTTTCCACAACACAGTCATCTTCAAATGCATGAAAGAACATTTTCTGGAGAGAAACCCTACAAATGTAATCAATGTGATAAAGACTTTGCATATGCCACTAGTCTCCAACTACATGAAAGAACACATACTGGAGAGAAACCCTACAAATGTAATCAATGTGATAAAGACTTTTCACAACATAGTGCTCTCCAAATACATAAAAGAGCACATTCTGGAGAGAAAGCCCACAAATGTAATCAATGTGATATAGCCTTTTCAAGTCACAGTCAACTCCAAATGCATGAAAGAACGCATACTGGAGAGAAACCCTACAAATGTAATCAATGTGATAAAGGTTTTTCACAATATGGTAATCTTCAAATTCATGAAAGAACACATTCTGGAGAGAAACCCTATGAATGTAATCAATGTGGTAAAGCCTTTACAAGTGCCAGTAGTCTCCGAACACATGAAAGAACACATACTGGAGAGAAACCCTACAAATGTAATCGATGTGATAAAGCCTTTTCACAACACTGTCATCTCCAAACTCATGGAAGAACACATACAGGAGAGAAACCCTACAAATGTAATCAATGTGATAAAGAATTTTCACGACGCAGTCAACTCCAAATACATGAAAGAACACATACTGGAGAGAAACCCTACAAATGTAATCATTGTGATAAAGACTTTGCATATGCCACCAGTCTCCAACTACATGAAAGAACACATACTGGAGAGAAACCCTACAAATGTAATCAATGTGATAAAGACTTTTCACGACACAGTGATCTCCAAATACATAAAAGAACACATACTGGAGAGAAACCCTACAAATGTAATCAATGTGATAAAGCCTTTTCTGGACACAGTAATCTTCAGATTCATAAAAGAATACATTCTGGAGAGAAACCCTATAAATGTAATCAATGTGGTAAAGCCTTTGTATGTACCACTGATCTCCGAAGACATGAAAGTATACATGCTGGAGAGAAACCCTATAAATGTAATCAATGTGATAAAGGCTTTTCACAACACAATGCTTTCCAAATACATAAAAGAAGACATTCTGGAGAGAAACTCTACAAATGTAATCAATGTGATAAAGACTTTTCACGACATAGTTATCTACAAATACATGAAAGAACGCATACTGGAGAGAAACCCTACAAATGTAATCAATGTGATAAAGCCTTTTCAGAACACAATGCTCTCCAAATACATAAAAGAACACATACCGGAGAGAAACCCTACAAATGTAATCAATGTGATAAAGCCTTTGCATGGACCACTAGTCTCCAAATACATAAAAGAGCACATACTGGAGAGAAACCCTACAAATGTAATCAATGTGATAAAGCCTTTTCACAACATATTAATCTTCAAAGGCACGAAAGAATACATTCTGGAGAGAAACCCTATGAATGCAATCAATGTGGAAAAGCCTTTGGAAGTGCCAGTAGTCTCCAAAGACATAAAAGAATACATACTGGAGAGAAACCCTATGAATGTAATCAGTGTGGTAAAGTTTTTGCATGTGCCAGTAATCTCAGAGTACATGAAAGAACACATGCTGGAGCATAACCCTATAAATGCAATCAATGTGATAAAGACTTTTCATGACACATACTGGACAGAAACTCTACAAGTGTAATCAATGTGGTTAAAGCCTTTGCATGTGACAGTAGTTTCTAAATACATAAAAGAACACAATCTGGAAAGAAACCATACAAATGTAATCAATGTGATAAAGCCTTTTCATGACACAGTAATCATCAAATGCATGGGAGAACACATTCTGGAGAGAAACTTATGAATGTAATCAATGTGTTAAAGCCGTTGCATGAATCAGCAGTCTTTGAAATCATCAGAAAAAATAATCACACTACAGAGAAACCCTAGAAAGGTAGTGAGTGTGGCAAAGTTTTACACTTCATGTTAGTCTTTATTACAAGAGTAAAATTTCAGTGTGTAATTGGTATTTTAAAGTCTTTTCATTTTACAGTAGTCTTTGAGGACCTGAAAAAAACTAATACTCAAGGAAATCTGGCCATAAAGGATTTGGTAAGATCTTTACCCAACTGACTTAAATTCAGTTACACAAGTTTATTCTGGAGAAGAAATCTGACAAGTGTCACCAATCTGTTCAAGCATTATGATGTCTCTCTTTATTTTATTTGCACCTGCAAACTCATATTGTGAAAATAACTATGAATTTAACTGATGAGGTAACCCTTTTAAATTCCACAGTTCTCTTAAATTACATGAAATAACAATCCAGTTGTAAAATTTAATGGATGTGTATTAATGCCTTTTCTGTTGCTGTGATAAAACTTTATGTCTAAGTCAACTCATGAGTGAGCCCTTGGTTCTAGAGGGATACAGGATCACCATGAAAGTGGCATGGCAACAAGTGTCAAACATGGCAGCTAAAGCAGGAAGCTAAGAACTCACATCTTCCACCTGTGGCATGAAGGTGAAAGTGGGAACTGGAAATGGTGTGTGGGTGTGAACTCATGCTCAACCCCAGGGACATCCTTCTTCCATCAGGGCAAGCATTACTCATATCTTCCCAAATGATACTACCAACTGAGAAAGATTGATTTCTCTGACTTCAAGCCTACATGCCTGCTTTTTGTTTTATGAACCAGTTTATGATGAAGAAAAACTCTGTAAGCCTTTTGATGCTTCCACACCTGGTTTACAGGAATAAATGCTTACAAGAGAAAAACATTCTTGATTGTAAATCTGATTGTTTAAAGATTTGTTTTAATTTTAATTATATGATGTCATTGTTTTTTTTTGTGAGTATGTGCATTCTGGTTCCCAAGAAGTTTAGGCCATTGGATCTTCTTTTAGCAGGAATTACAGGGAGTTGTTAAAAACCTGGCTTCGTCCTGGGAACTTCCCTTAACTGTTTGGCTATTTCTATCACCCTGTAAATATTTCAAAGCTGTCATATATAATCATGATGTCAGGAAATAGGAAGTAATTCATACAAGCGAAATATCCTATTCTGGTAAACGATTTGGTTAAGACTTTAGACATCACAATTATCTTCAGATTCACACACAAAAAAATCTTGTTTTATGTCTTTTTCATCATACCCTTGAAGGAAGTAATTTATTTACCAAGTTGACTCAAGACAGATAGGGGAGATCATTGCATAGTGGGTTTCTATTTTGCCACATTTGAGATAGATACTAAAATGTGGTATATGTGTGGCCAATCCATTTAATGAAGTTTATTTTGTGGTTCTTATATTTTTTCTTTGACTTCTGTTCATCTTCTTTTGTGCTTTCACTTAGTAATAGGTATTTTTCTGCTGCAATGTATAGAATGGGATGCCCACCATCTAAGTGGTCCATTGTTTATTTAAATATCAGGCAGTGTGTGATCCTATTTTTGAAGTAAGGGTGTCCGTGAAAGTGTGATGAGTTGTTTTTCCTGGTTTTATTTTTCATATTTTAACAAATTCCCTTGAGATGTTGTTTATTATCCAGTCTGGCTTCAATGTCAGTAATTAGGGATATATTTGAACTCATTATCCTTAGGTGTCACCCTCCTGAGTACAAGTCCAAGGGTAGATGATGTACCCCCATGTATGCTGTTTTATTAGCATGTTTAAACATATGTTAATGTTAAAATGCTTAATAGAAGAGAATATAAGAAACATTAAATAACTCATGTGCATCCAAACAGCATTTCCATATATCTGGTAGAGATGCAATAATATAGGAAAATCAACAGTCAACTGTATATTTCACAACATTACTTGATGTGCTATGGATATGAATATATTATTTGAAGTTCCATGTGTCTTCATGTCCCCATTAGTTATCCATTTGATATTGCATCTTGAAGTACAGCATTCTAAGGTAATTATCCAGAGATGCCTGATAATGTAATGGTAATGAGATTTATTTCAAAAGAAATTCTGTTGTGTATGTGTCTGTGCATGTGTGTAATGTTATTATGGTTTTTTGGGCCGTGACACATATGTGGAGACTGGAAGACAACTTTGTGGGGTCTCCTTTTTTCCTTATTCATATGGTGATTAAGACGAGGTTGCCAGTCAAGATGAGGTTGAGGGAGTAGAGGCTACCCGGTTTGCAATCTGAGTTCAGACTGGTGTGAAAGTTTCTGGGATTCTCCCATCTCAGCCTTTGGATTGCCAGGATTTTATAAACATGGACCACCATGCCTGACTAGAGGAACATTGTCATCAACAAAATTAAAGCTTCCTTCAGCTGATAAGTGAACAGATAACTGAGAGGTTATGATATTTGCCAATTATAGCTCATTTCAAATAGCCAAATACAGATGATAAAATAGGTATTCATTGAATTCCACCGTAGATGTTTAATTATGGACAAACATGATAAATTGGTGGTTTATATTTCCTCAGAATCTGAAATCTGTCTATTTCATAATTTACCCTTTTGGCTTCCTCTATGATGTGTTTTCATTGACTCTGGCATTGGGTAGGAGATTGACCTTACAAAGATGCAAGCTTCTTCATTTGCAGTACACAGTCTAGAATTCACCCCTGCTCCACAGGTGATGTACTAGTCTCAGCTTCTTAAGTGGCTGCAGTTACAGGCATGAGCACTGTTCCTGTTTGCAAGGCAATACCTTGTCTTATTTCCCATTTAGAATGGTGCAGGGTTGCTTTATTTTCTATCATAGGCGAAATGTTAATTTTATATTCTGATATAGGTTCAATTTAGTCATGACAAATACAAAATTATAAAATTCTCGAGGTTTTTTTGGGAAACAATCCTCCCCTTTTTTTGCGTTTTTCAAGAAAGGGTTTCTCTGTGTAATAGCCCTAGCTATACTGTCCTGGAACTCAGTCTGCTGACCAGGCTGGCCTCGAATTCTGAGATCCACCTGCCTCTGTCTCCCAAGTGCTGGGATAAATGGTGTGTGCTACTTCCATTTGGAACAATCTCCCCTTTTTGTGAGTAGTACATGATTTAACAGTGTTGTTACTAATTTGATTTTGGACATGTTTCTTGAACAGTAAACATTTCATACATACTTGCTGACTAGCTATTGTCCAACTGACCAAATACGAATTGAGACAAATGGTTAGTAATAGTAGTTTTGCTCATTTATTGAGAAAGTAAAAGGTCCTCTGGAGGGTAGAAGTTCACTAGTAAGAAAGGAAGCACAAAAGCTCCTGACCACCTAAGGTCTCATTGATGTCCTCTTCCTTCTCTTTGTTCATTTGTCTGTGATGTGCATGCCTGGTTTATGCATGTCTACGTGTGTGGGGGCATATCATTTGTACACAAAAGTGTGGAGGCCAGAGGCTGAGCTTTGATCTTTGTCTTAGATGCTGTTCTCTTGACATGAGGGGACTAAAAAATGAAAACAAAAGCATTGTTCACTGCATGATGTTCCGGAGCATGATAGGGCAAGTGTGGACAACAAATATGGAGCAAGGAAGTGTATAGCTTTTTTATTTTTTTTATTTTTTTTTTATTTTTTATTTTTTTGGTTTTTTCGAGACAGGGTTTCTCTGTGTAGCTTTGCGCCTTTCCTGGAACTCGCTTTGGATACCAGGCTGGCCTCGAACTCACAGAGATCCACCTGCCTCTGCCTCCCGAGTGCTGGGATTAAAGGTGTGTGCCACCACCGCCCGGCTTGCTTTTTTATTTTTTAATTCTTATGTGGCCCACCACTCAGCTCCCAAATAATAATAGAGAACTATTCTTACTTATGAATACCCAGCCTTCACTTGACTTATTTCTAGCCAGCTTTTCCTAACTTAAATTATCCCACCTACCTTTTGCCTGTGGGTTTTACCTTTTTCTATTCTATATTCTTTGTGTGTTTATGGATACCTCCATTTAGTTTTATGCCATAGTAATCCAGAAGTCACATGTCATTTACATTTTATGAAACCATTAGCGACGAAGATGGCCAAGTTGTGGCTGACATGGCTGATTCCATTTTGATGAGTTCACCAGCAAATATGGGGGCAAACCACATGGTTCCTTTCTGTTCAAGATTATCTCAGTCCCATGGGAAGGTGAACCCATTCCCCATCAGGCACAAATCCCTGCAGGATGCACACATCTCTCAGGTTAAATGTGCACTGTTACACCATTTTCTTTGAAAAGGCACTTTAGTTAGTTTAGGATGTATTTAGGAGGAGATGTTGCATATGGACTAGGCAAGTAGACTCTAAATAGCAAAGGAATATAGGAAAAGGAGTCCATGGTCTTGGCGAGAGACAGTTGAGTCCATATGTCTTACATAGTGATTGTAACTGTGGAAGCCAAGTATTGTCATCCAGTGGTTTTAACTTAGTCCCCAATCACAAGATGTTTCTTGCCCCAATTATCCCAGGCAAGCATGCTGTCACCTGAGATCAGATGGCTTTGTCATCCTCCATATGGGCTATACTTCTGGAAAGAAAACTTGTTGAAAGAGTTCATCCTAATAAAACCTTGGTAGCTTTTTGTGGCACTTTTACTCAATAAAGCATTGTCTCATGGCATCATCTAAGATAGTCAGACATAACTCCACTAAAGAGACTAGCTTTTTTACTTCCACCAGACCTGATCCAAGGTTTCCCAGACTGTCTCAGTGACTGCTTGGGGAGGGATACAGTGGACAACGCTATGCATGCAGAGGAAACATAGGGACTTAAACTCAAGTTTGAGGCCTCCCATTGTTCAATCTCCTTTGTCAGGGTAGGGCAGTTGATATTAACAAAATCTGTAGCCAGAGTACTTGGCCCCTCCTCTCCTTAAGGGAAATATTTTCTTTCTTCATTTTCTTTATCTCTTTCTGTCTCTTTCTTTGGAGCTCTTTCTACCTAGATTGTTTTGGTTTACATTGTTCTTAGTGTCCATTTATTGAGATTTCATGCACCCAAAATTTCATGTCAAACACATGTTTCAACCCTCAGGATGATGTGACCAGCAAAGGAATACTATTTTCTTCCCCATCACATTTCTCATCTTTGCTCTGCATACAGATTGGTCATGTGTTCCCTGGTAATTTCCTTGTACCACTGTCACTGTGATGTCCAGACACTGCCATCCTTGGGGTTCTTTTGCTGAATTGCAGAGTTCCAGAGGCACAGGGCCACTACAGAAGCTATTGGGAAGCATTTATCCTGTGAGGCCATCTGAGGGGGTTCCTTGGGTGAGCTATGTTCTTAGAGTAACCTGTGAATTGCTAGAAAAAAAGTGTCTGGACAAGGCAAACTTTTCTCTTGTTCAGGAGGGTATGCTGGTGAAAGGAGATCTTACCTAGACAGGAACTGCACTTGATTTTATCCTAAGGAAAGTGGTGTCTGTGTCTTTTCCCCAATATCTAGAGTCAGACTTCACAGTCTTATTCATTATGTGAGTATGAAATCAGTTGGTCCATAGGAAAGGAAGGAGGAAGGCATACTGCTCCCAGGAAAGAAGAGTCACTGTTCCAGGCCATCAGATTCCTAGAATTCAGGCTTGGGGCTGGGAATAAACAATATTTTACTGAATGGAGGAAGTGTTAAGATTTGAATTCCATATTTTAAATTCAGTTTTGATAGTCTTTGATAGAAAAGATTCATATTTAATATTTCTTACAAGCATCACTGTGGCTACATTTGTTGAATCCAAAGAGAAAATAGGGAGGCTTCAGAGGCATAGCAGGCTTCTCTGATCTCCTCTATGTCCAGAGAAAGCTCTAGAGAGTAGGGCCTGTCTGTTGTCAGGAAGATCACCAGCTGGAGGGCCAGTAACCTAACAGTTTAGAGTCCAGTTTAAGTCAGTTTTGTAGGAGGTGAAAATTTGCCTTCATGGTCCTTGCTTATAATAATTCTCAGCATGTTAAGAGATGTCAATGGAAAGTTTGCCCACAAGGGATTTTAAACAGTCCCACCCTGTGCCTATGTTTTGTATGACAGCCATTGGAAATGATTTGTGTACAGTTTCCACAATCTATAATTTACTATTATATGGATGATATTTTACTAGCTGATTCAAATATAGATACTTTAGAGAAAATGTTTGAAGAAATAAAGCAAATTTTCCCTTGTTGGGGATTACAAATTGCTCCTGAAAAAATACAAAGAGGAGATTTTATTACTTACCTAGGATATAAAATAGCTTTACAAAAATTTCAACCGCAAAATGTACAAATCAGGAGAGATCAATTGCAGACCCTTAATGACTTTCAAAATTTGCTAGGAGACAGTAACTGGATATGGCTCACAATTGGATTTACATTCAAGAATGGAATAATTTGTTCAAACCTTATGAGGTGACAAGGATTTAAATAATCTAAGAAAATTATCAGCTAATGCTGAGATAGAATTGGCTTTGGTAGGAAAGAAATTACAGGATGTACGTGTAAGATCATATGGATCCAGAGCTTGAATGCATTCTGGTTATTTTTACTTTCTAAAATTCTTCTACAGTAATCTTAATGCAGAAAGAAGATAATATCTTAGAATGGATATTTTTACCACACAAACAGTAATAAATTAAAGACCTATGTAGAAAACATTTCTGAGATGATTCTAAAAGAAAAACTAAGACTTTGTCAATTAACAGGAATAAAACCAGCAGAAATTGTAGTACATTTTACTAATGCTGAAATTTCCTCCTTATGGGCAGAAAATGAACATTGACAAAGAGATTTTTTTTGGGGAGAGATTAACTACAAATATCCCCAAAGCAAGAGAATTCAATTTATAAAGAGAAGTAACCGAATTCCTCCTCACATTGTACAGGTAACGTCAATTTCTGGAGCCCCTACACTCCACACTGATATAAACAAATCAGGAAAGGCAGGTTATAAATCATGAAATATGAATAAAGTGGCTCAAAGCCCTTATGATTCTGTTGAAAAGTCAGAATTATATACTACTCTCATGGTATTATTAGATTTTTCCAGAACCTCTAAATGTAGTTATTAACTCTCAATATGCAGAAAGAGTTGTTTTACATATAGAAACTGCTGAACTTTTTCCAGATGATACAGATTTGACTTTGTTATTTATTCAGTTACAAGAAATAATCAGAAATTGAAATCATCCCTTATATATAATACATATTATATCCCAAACGTGTCCACTAGGCCCTCTACCACAAGGTAGTGATAAAACTGATCAACTAATGGTAGGAAATCTGCTAGAAGCCTCAGAATTTCAAAAACAAAACAAAACAAACAAACAAACAAAAAACCATGTCAATAGCAAAGGTTTGAAAAAGGATTTTTGCATCACTTGGCAACAAGTCATGGAAATTATAAGAAAATGTCTTACTTGTTCCTTGTATAACCAAACTCCACTAGTTGTAGGAAGTAACTCAAAGGGCACTTAAATAAATGAAAGTTGGCAAATGAATGTGTTTCATTTTGCAAAATTTTGAAAATTAAAATGTCTACTACCCCATAGATACATATTCAGGACTTAAGTGGACAATGGCTTTGAGTTATGAAAAGGCTGATTCTGTAATCACATATTTGTTAGAAGTTATGTCATCATGGGGATACATGTACAAATTAAGACTGACAATGCTCTAGTATATTGTCTGTAGTAAAATGAAATAGTTTTTTTGCATATTACAATATAAAATGTTACAAGTATTGCACACAACCCTGTAGGGGAAGCAGTTGTAAAAAGATCTAGTTGCACTCTAAAATATATGCTTAATAAACAGAAAGGGGCAATAAAGACCCCCAGAGATAGATTGTATAATGCTTTATTAACTTTAAATTTTCCAATGCTAATGAGAAAGGAACGACAGCTGCAGAGAGATATTGGGCAGCAGGAAAAAAGTAATTTTTTTAAATTTAATTTAATTAAATCAACCTGTGTACTTTAAGGATGCGTTGACCTCAGAATGGAAAGCAGAATATGTGTTGGTTAAGCGGCAGTGCTTGTGGCTGGCCACCGCCCACGGCAGCCATGCCGACAGAAGAGAGCACTGGATGTTGCAATAGTGGAAGAATCACGAGCCATGGTTACCTTTTAGAGCTTTATTAGAAGAGAGAGAGAGAGAGAGAGAGAGAGAGAGAGAGAGAGAGAGAG
>CABHPH010126782.1:0-25361 GCA_902168325.1 Peromyscus nudipes
AGGCCTTTAAAGATGAAAGGAAAAATTCCTTTAAAGAAATTGCGGGAAAGACATACAAAAAATTGGAAGAAATCAATAAAATCTCTTAAAGAAAGCCAAGAAAACCAGGAAAAGGCAATTAAACATGTGAAGGAAACAGTTCAAGACCTGAAAACTTATATAGAAACAATGAAGAAGACACAAACAGAGGGAATGATGGAAATAGAAAATCTGAGTAAATGAACAGGAACTATGGATGCAAGCATAAACAAAGAGAATACTAGGTATGGGACAGATTGGGAACAGATTGGACCAAGAATCCAGATGAGACCAAGAGCTCCCAATATACCGAGAGTACTGATCAGACCAAAAGAGGCTCCCTGAGACACAGACAGCACTTACACAGAGTAGAGGAAGAGATGGGAAGACACCAGTGCAAAAATACATTCAACAACATAGAGACCAATATGTCACCAACAGAACCTAGTGGAGCCACATCACCAAGACCTGAACATCCCAAAGCAGAAGAGGCAGAAGTAATTGACTTTAAAAATGACTTTAAGAAGGTGATAGAGGCCTTTAAAGGAGAAACAGAAACTACCCTTAAGAATTCGAAGAAAAGACAAACAAAAAATTGGAAGAAATCAATAAATCCCTTAAAGAAAGCCAAGAAAAAGCAATTAAACAGGTGAATGAAAAAGTCCAATATGTGAAAACTGAAATAGAGGCTATAAGGAAGACACAAACTGAGGGAAGGCAGGAAATGGAAAATCTGAGTAAATGAACAGGAACTACAGATGCAAGCATAACCAACAGAATGCAAGAGATGGAAGAGAGAATCTCTGACGTTGAAGATACAATAAAGGAAATAGATTCATCAGTCAAAGAAAACACGAAAGCCAAAAAAGTCATAATACAAAATGTCCAGAAAATTTGGGACACCATGAAAAGACCAAACCTAAGAATAACAGGGATAGAAGGAGAAGAATATCAACTCAAAGGCACAGAAAATATATTCAACAAAATCAAAGAAGAAAACTTTCCCAACTTAATGAAGGAAATGCCTATGAAGGTACAAGTAGCTTACAGGAAACCTAATAGACTGGATTCAAAAAAAGACCCCTCACCACATAATAATCAAAACACCAAACCTACAGAATAACGAAAAAAATATTAAGAGCTGCAAAGGAAAAAGGCCAAGTAACATATAAAGGCAGGCCCATTAGAATAACATCTGACTTCTCAATGGAGTTTCTGAAAGCCAGAAGGTCCTAGACAATTGTTATACAGACACTAAGAGACCACGGATGCCAACCCAGACTATTATATCCAGCAAAACTCTCAATCACCATAGATGGAGTAAACAAAATATTCCATGATAAAACCCTATTTAAACAATACCTATCTAGAAATCCAGCCCTAGAAGAAAAAAACCCAAGTTAAGGAAGTTAGATACACCCATGAAAATACAGTCAATAGATAATCCCACACCAACAAATATGTAAGAAGAAAAACAAACAACACTACCAACAAAAACTAACAGGAATTAACAATCACTGCTCATTAATATTCATTGATATCAATAGTCTCAATTTGCCTATAAAAAGACACAGGCTAAAAGAATGGATAAGAAAATAGGACCCATTATTCTACTGCATACAAGAAACACAGCTCAACTTTAAAGACAGACACTACCACAGAGTAAAAGGCTGGGAAAAGACTTTATAATCAAATGTACTTAAGAAGCAAGCTGGTGTAGCTATCCTAAATCTAATAAAATAGACTTCAAACTGATTTATCAATCTAAAGAGAACAGGAAGAACATTACATAATTATCACAAGGAAATTCCACCAAGATTAAGTCTTAATTCTGAACATTTATGCCCCAAATACAAGGGCACGCACATATATAAAAGAAACATTACTAAAGCTTAAATCGCACATCAAACCCCACACTTTAATAATAGAAGACGTCAATACCCCACTGTCACCAAAGTACAGATCTACCAGACTGAAACTTAACAGAGAAATACAGGACCTAACAGGTGTTATGACCCAAATGAACTTAATAGATATCAACAGAACATTCCACCCTAACACAAAAGAATATACCTTCTTCTTAGCACCCCATGGAACCTTCTCAGAAATTGACCACATGCTCAGTCACAAAGCAAATCACAACAGATACAAAAAAAAATGGAATAACCTCCTATTTTTTAATCAAACCACCATGGTTTAAAGTTAGATTTCAACAACAACAAAAATTACAGAAAACCTACAATCTCGTGGAAACTGAATAATGCTCAACTGAATCACAAGTGGTTCATGGAAAAAATAAAGAAAGAAATTAAAGACTTCTTAGAATTCAATGAAAATGAATGTACTACATACTGAAACTTATGGGACACAATGATAGCAGTGCTAAGAGGAAAATTCATAGCATTAAATGCCCACCTAAAGAAGTTGGAGATATCTGACACTTGTGACTTAATAGCACACCTAAAACATCTCGAACAAAAAGAAGCAAACTCACCCGGGAGAAATAGATGCCAGGAAATAATCAAATTGAGAGCTGAAATCAATAAAATAGAAACAAAGAGAAGCATACAAAGAATCAATCAAACCAAGAGTTGGTTCTTTCAGAAAATCAACGAGATAGACAAAACTTTATCCATATTAACAAAACAGCAGAGAGAGAGAGCATCCAAATTAAGAAAATCAGAAATGAAAAGGGAAACATTAACAAAAGACAATGAGGAAATCCAGAATATCATCAGGTCATACTTCAAAACCCTATATGCCACAAAATTGGAAAATCTAAAATAAATGGAAAATTCTCTGAATAGGTAACACATACCTAAGTTAAATCAAGACCAGATAAACAATTTTAATAGACCAGTAACCCCTAAGGAAATTGCAACAGTCAATAAATGTCTCCCAACCAAAAAATAGCCCAGGACCAGATGGTTTCAGTGCAGAACTTTACAAGATTTTTAAAGAAGAGCTAATACCAATAGTCTTCAAATTGTTCCACACAATAGAAACAGAAGGACCATTACCAAACTCCTTTAATGAGGCTACAGTTACTCTGATACCCAAACCACACAAAGATGCAACAAAGAAAGAGATTTACAAACCAAACTCCCTCATCAACATTGATGCAAAAGTAATCAATAAAATATTGGCAAACTGAATCCAAGAATACATCAAAAAATTATCCATCCTGACCAAGTAGGCTTCATCACAGAGATGCAAGGATGCTTCAACATATAAAATGTAATATGAAATATGAAAATGTAATCTGTCAATGTAATACTCCATATAAACAAACTGAAAGAGAAAAACCACATGATCATCTCATCAGACGCTGAAAAAGACTTTGACAAAAGTCAAAACCCCTTTATGACAAAGGTCTTGGAGACAGCAGGAATACAAAGAACATAATAAAGGTAATTTACAGAAAGCCAACAGCCAACATCAAATTAAATGGAGAGAAACTCAAAGCGATTACACTAAAATCAGAAATAAGACAAGGCTGTCCACTCAATATATTACTTGAAGTTCTAGCTAGAGCAATAAGACAAAACGAAATCAAGGGGATACAAATTGGAAACAAAGAAGTCAAACTTTCACTATTTGCAAATGATATGATCTTATATATAAGTGACCCCAAAAATTCTAGGGAACTCCTAGAGCTGATAAATAGCTTTAGTAACATGTCAGGATAAAAGATTAACTCAAAAAAAATCAGTAGCCCTCATGTATACAAATGATAAATGGGCTGAGAAAGAAATCAGAGAAACATCACCCTTTACAATAGCCACAAATAATATAAAATACCTTGGAGTAACCCAAACTAAGCAAGTGAAAGACCTGTATGACAAGAACTTTAAGTCTCTGAAGAAAGAAATTAAAGAAGATGTCAGAAAATGGAAAGATCTCCCACACTCATGATAGGTAGGATCAACATAGTAAAAATGGCAATCTTACCAAAAGTATTCTACAAATTTAATGCCTTCTCCATCAAAATCCCAACACAATTCTTCACAGACCTGGAAAAAACAATACTCAACTTCATATGGAAAAACAAAAACCCCAAGATAGCTAAAACAATCCTGTACAATAAAGCCACCTCTGGAGGCATCACAATCCTTGACTTGAAGCTCTACTATAGAGCTACAGTAATAAAAACAGCTTGGTACTGGCATAAAAACTGACATGTGGACCAATGGAATAGAATTGAAGACCCTGACATTAACCCACAGTCTTATGAACACCTGATTTTTTTGACAAAGAAGCCAAAACTGTACAATGGAAAAAAGAAAGCATCTTCAACAAATGGTGCTGGCATAACTGGATGTCAACATGTAGAAGATTGCAAATAGATCCATATCTATTGCCATGCACAAAACTCAAGTCCATGTGGGTCAAATACCTCAATATAAAACCCATTAATATGAACCTGATAGAAGAGAAAGTAGCAAGTGGTTTTGTATGCATTGGCACAGGACACTACTTCCTAAATAGAACAGCAATAGCACAGACACTGGGAGCAACCATTAATAAATGGGACCTCCTGAAACTGAGAAGCTTCTGTAAGACAAAGAACACAGTAAATAAGACAAAATGGCAGCCTCCAGAATGTGAAAAGATCTTCACCAACCCCACATCTGAAAGATGGCTGATCTCCAAAATACATAAAGAATTGAAGAAACTTGACATCAAAATACCAAACAATCCAATAAAAAGTGGGCTACAATACTAAACAGAGAATTCTCAACAGAAGAATTTCAAATGACTGAAAGATATTTAATGAATTACCTCATTTAACTGTTTCTTAGTCCAGTAATATTGACTCATCACTATAAAGGAGAAATCATTGTTTGTACAATGATCCACATTCTATGATGTGCATAGTTTTCATTATGGTTACCTTCACAATTAACACATCATGGCTACAGTGCCCTCCCCACAGTAGAGTCACCAACTTAACTCATCCCAGAGCCCTTCTCCTGACAGCTTGACTCAGTGTTTAGAGGGATAAAAACCTAGATGTATTTTTAAGGTATAAGATTTCTTAATGACACTATGTTCTCAGATCTATTGATTAGTGGGTGGACCCACTGTTCTAGGATTGGGGGTATCATGACAATATGCCAATTCTTGGTTAATGGTGTATAAAAGAATATTACAGAAAGTCAAAGTTCAGGTTCAAAAAGAAAACATGATTTCTGCATTAACATGAAGATAATCATTTGGGAATCCATTCAGTAGACTATTAGTTTCATCAAAAAGAGACACAAACTGTTAGAGAGGGACATGGATACAATATTGGGGTCCAGATATATGTCTGCAGAAAAATATTCTGTGACTTATGGAGAACAAGAAAAACTAAAGTAGGATTGATAGACTCCAGTTCTAGAGAAAATGATGTCTGCTATTGTGTCTTGGTCAGGCCTGGCATGGGCCTTTTTGGACTGTTTACCTTTAATCTACCATGGCATGATCTGGTGTAAGAAGTTTGTATCATCATAAATGGCTTTCCCATGAGTAGTTTCTTGATTCACACTTGTGGCACAATCCACTAAGAGGATTTCTTGTCTTAGGTCTCGTTCTCTATGATCTTGGATGAAATCATACCGCCTGTGGCTGGAGAAGATCCTAAAAATTATTTTTGTGCATATTGTTTGTTATTCTGAAAGCAAGGCCTCAGATTCAATGCCCGAGGGAAGAAATTATTGGATAATTCCACAGGGGAGTGAAGAATCCTGTCAGAAAGGACTTGCAATGATTCAAGGAATAGCTCCAGTCACCAATAAAACTATAAACAAACCCTTATACACACATGAGCTACATATATACGTGCTGGACTCTGCAGAGTCCACCTCATCATACTCATGGGCATGGGGTGGGAAGCAGATACTTTGCTAATATGCTGTTCTCTTTGATTTTCATCTCTTTTTTTCTGCAGTTTCCTATTCTTGTGTGCTCCTACAGAAGCATCAGTGAGTGCTTAGTCAGAATCAACTATCATTTAACTGGTAAAGGTAATGCGGTAATTGTTGGATTTTTTCCTGCTTATGCTGCCTACCCACTCAACAAATCAATTGACTGGAGAATGACAATGTTTAACAGAGATTATATGATTGAGTGAGTCCTTTATTCATTTATTCCTTTTCAAGGTTTGGCATTCATGTGCCCCAGGGGAAGTACAGAGTCAAACATTATTCTTCCCTCTTTACCCCATTAAGAAGTTTCCTCTATTCCACTCTTAGATCTTTCTGCGGTACTGTCTTCCTAGTGACTCTTCTGGTATTTTCCAAAGGGACGAAGGAATTTGGGTTTTATTCTTTCCTTTTCCACAGTAGACACCGGGAATTTCCCCCATATTCACTGCCATGCCTGTAACTCCTTAGGATTTGGATGTTTGCAATGCCTGATCTGCAAGAGAAAGTCTATATAACAGAGGACTTACAGACTATTTGAAGGGACTCTAAAATCTAGCTGTGCCCCTGTGAGAAGAGATAATGTCAGTGATGTTAATGGCAACAGTTTCCTTGTGTGAGGCTGGAATGATAATTTGTCTGTGTTTGCTGCTGAGCATTTGGAAGCAGGGATGTCAGGATTAGACACTGAGACCTACTCTCTGCTTTAGAAATGCCTTCATCTGTCTCACATTCTTTTATCTGACTTTTAATATCTGTATTCTTTGATAGCTTAAAATCTTTTGCTGTTTCCTGCATATATATCCAATGTGTATTTTTTCATTGTCATGAATGTTTTTTTTTTTTTGTGTACACATTGACTGTGATGGAGTTTCTGAAAGATTTTTCTAGGTATTCTCAAAGATGCAAGTTTAAGACATAGTGTCTGACAAGTCTGCTTGAGTATCTTAGGTCCTGATAAGAGAACAATCATGTGTGTTAGGGTTTAAAAGAAGTCAGGTGTGTTTTATCCCAGTCTGACATGCCCATAGCTATAGGCATCCACACAATAAGTATTTGAAAATGAGAAACGCAGCTTAACTCACATCTGAACTCAACAAAGGCAACATGGAAATACATGTTCAGGAATTAGGTTGGAGGCAATTGGTGGTAAATCACCTAAAATAAACATAGGCCTGAGGATGGATACTTGTCAGTATGACATTACTATCTGCTAAAATGTGACTGTGGAGTAAGTCATCAGTTCAGCAGTGGAAGAAGGCAAATGTTCAAGTGTGGAATGTCATTTGACATGAAGGATATTGTAATATGCTTTACTCTGAAATGGACATACTGATGGCAGCTGGAGAAATTTAAAAACTGACATCTAGATAAAATAATTTGTGGAAGAGTCTACTGGCTCCACGAATCATTGCTTACTTCATGTAAGGTTACAGTGCTGTATGGTCTACCAGGCATTTGATCTTGCATGCTAGAAGGAGACTCTTCTGCTTTACAGCAGATGGTGCCCCTGTTCCTCCCTGTTCCTTCTCTTCTCCTCTGCTCTCCAATCTGAGCAGCTTAGGCACCACTCTGCATCAGCCTGAGCCCCTCTTCAGGTTATATAGCAGCGACCCCATGCATGCAAAGATCACACTTTTGATTAAATGAGCTCTGTGTGGCTGGCTTATCTAATATGTACAAGAAGAGAGTGCTGAGTCAATGTGATTTGATATCTTATGAAGTCAGAAAGAAACATACATTAACATATAAAACTATAAGCAATTAACATATTTGATTTAGATAGTCCATTTTCAATTTATACTTTCAATAGAGAGTGAGACACATGCAAGCATATGCACTTCAAGGCTCACAACTGCTTTCATGCTTTTGATAAATTTTTTTTTACATAGGTGTGAGGAACTATGTGTATAATTTGAAAGAGAGATTGTTGTCTTTCTCCAGTTAAATTTCCTCATAGTGGCTGCATAAATATATTTATCTTAATTACCTTAACTACAAAAGACCATTAATTGTAAAGCTAGCACTATTTTCTATGACATTAATTTTGTGTGGTCTAATTTTCTACTGGGATTTTACTTTGTTGTCCAAATTAGGAAGTTGGTAAATGAATATTTGATAGGTAGAGAATAATGCCTAATAGGTGCAAAATATGTCTACCATTTGATTAAAGCATATCAATCTACAAAACACATGTTTATGCACACTATAGAATCTTTTATGCATTGTGGTTAATTTCCCTACAAAAAGTAATAATGACACGTTCTCTCACTGTGTATGCAAGTTCTTTTCTTAACACTAACTTTAAAATACAGCTGACTTAGTATGTCCAAGTTGCATTTTGTCACTACTATGTGCATTTGTACATTAATTACTTGAAACAATTTAGGTATTAGAAGAATATGAAAAGTCAGATTTTAATATTTTTTTCTATTTTTCTGTGGATATTTTCCATCTTTTAGTTTTTTCAAATTAAAAGACATAAATATCTGCTTATTGCTTATTTGAATACATTTTTACAATGTAATGTTTATTCTAAACATTTATAATATGTCATTCTGAAGAAGTAAAATAACAAGAACTTTTAGTTGTACAAGGTGTATTTATCAGTTATCAAAACTATATTTTTCAGATATGACACAGCTTTCCTGCTTTGTTCTAAAACTATTGGCACTAATTTCTTTAACGTTTGCATTGTCTTAGTTATCAGTAATAATTATACATATTATCAGTAATATTTATACATATTCATTTGTCAGCATGATATCAGTATGGGGTAGAGAACAATGATTTGTCATATGTGCAGCAATTTAACTATAGAATTTAACATGTTATCCATTTCAATTTTAGTGATATTATTAATTGCCCTTTTTATGATAAGCCATGTGCTATCAGAACAAAGCATCTTATTGAACATCATGGTGGCTCATGCCTTTAATCTGAGCGTTTGTGAGGCACAAACAGGTCAACTTAATTTTCAAGGCAAGCATGGTCCACATAGAAATTCTGGAACATGCAAATCAATATATTGAGTACTCTTTGAGAAATATCTTTTTAGATCCTCTTACTTTATTAGTAGAACTAATAAAAACATAGATTAGAAATACTTTTTGTAAAAAATTCATACATAATAATATTTGGGGAAAATATATACCCCTCTTGAATTGCCCACAGTATGTTTGTGTCTTGGTTCCCAGGAGAACAAAATGCCAAGCTGTAAGCCTATGTGCTCATAATGAGATGGAGAACCATTGTCCCATTTAGTTTTACACAGTGCACATAAACATAAAGGGGTCCTTATTTAAATCATATGTTTTCTGTGGATGTAAAAAAAAGCTTGTAAACCCGTGTATTTGTATTAAAATTTGTAAAATAAAAATTTCTGCTCAAAATTTTGAGCCTCACACAAATGATTGGTGAAAATATTTTCCCATTCTGTAGGCTGTCGTTTGGTCTTATTGACTATGTCCTTTACCTTACAGAAGCTTCTCAGTTCCAGTTGGTCCCATTTATTAATTGTTGCTCTCAGTGTTTGTGCTACTGGTGTTATATTTAGGAAATAATCTCCTGTGCCAATGAGTACAAGAATACTTCCTACTTTTTCTTCTATCAGGTTCAATGTAACTGGTTTTATATTGAGGTCTTGATCCACTTGGACATGACTTTTGTGCATGGTGATAGATATGGATCTATTAGCAATCATCTACATGTTGACATCTTGTTATGCCAGCACCATTTGTTGAAGATGCTTTCTTTTTTCCATTGTACAGTTTTGGCTTCTTTGTCAAAAATCAGGTGTTCATGAGTGTGTGGTTTAACCTCAGGACCTTCAGTTTGATTCCATTGGTTCACATGTTGGTTTTTATGCCAGTACCAAGCTGTTTTTATTACTATAGCTCTATAGTAGTGAGGTAAAGGATGGTGATGCCTCCAGAGGTGACTTTATTGTACTAGATACAAACAGTACTTTCTGCAAATATGTCATCTATCTTGAGGATTGCAAGTGCACAGGGTGTGTTAAATGTAGAGGTAAAACTAACTTATGATGTCATTTAACTTCAGAATTTCTCAATTTACTCTTTTATTTCACGTTACCTGTCTGTTGTTGAAAGTGGGGTATTGAAGTCACCCAGCTCTTTGTGATGTGGTTGATCTGTGCTTTTAAATCTAAGACTGTTTCGTCAGTGAAGTTGGGAACTCCTGTATTTGATGTTTATTTGATTAGGATTGTTATACCCTGTTGTTGGATTTTTCCTTTAGTGAGTAGAAAGGACACTTCACTGCCTCTTCTGAGTAGGTTTTGTTGTATGTCCATTTTGTCACATTGTAAGATAGTTGTGCCTGCTTAGATTTGTGGGATGGGGTCTAATTTTTTTGTTTTCAGTACTTCCTGAATGCAGTTTACCCTCAATGCATTCCTCCCAGTTACCCTCTTTCCCTCTCCTCCAGATCCACCCCTCCTCTATTTCCCTTCAGAAAACAGCATGCCTCCGAGGGATATTAGCCCAACAGCACATAACAAGTTACAATAAGACTAAGCAAAACCCTCATATCAAGGCTGGAAGAGGAAACACAGTAGGAGGAAAAGGGTCCCAAGAGCAAATGAAAGAGTCAAAGGCACCCCACTCCCACTCAAGGGGTCCCACAAAAACAGCAAGCTAACAACAATCATATATAGGCAGAGGACCCAGAGCAGACCCATACAAGCTCCACGACTGCTGCATAGGTCTCTGTGAGCTCCTGTCAGCCTTGCCATATTTGACTCTTTGGACCTGTTCTTTTGTTTCAACCCCTGTGGTTCCTGCAATTCTCTCTCCCCCTCTTCCATGGCATTCTCCAGCTCCAAGGGGAGGGAACCAATGGAGATTTCCAATTTGGGCTCCCTCTCTGACTAATGTTTGAATTGGGTGTCTGTACCTGTTCCCATCAGCTACCAGAGAAGGACTGTCTGATGACAATTGGGTGAGACACCATCTATGAGTATAGCAGAATATCATTGAGAAACATTTTATGGATTTTGTTCCTTCCTATGTCTCTGGACTATCCAGCCTCCAGTTCCTAGTCATCTAGACAGTGTCAGGCATGGGCTCAGTCTCATGACTTGGGCCTCAAATTAGGCAAGTCATTAGTTGTCCAATCTGTCAAATTCTGTGTCTCCACTGCCTCAGCACTTCCAGAAGGCAGGACAAATTGTAAGATGAAGGTTTGGTGGCTGGGTTGGTGTCCCAATCCCAACACTGGAAGACTTGCCTGATTACTGAACATGGACTGTTCAGACCCATCTCCTCCATTGCTAGAAGTCCTCCCTATGGTCACCTTCATAAAATCCTGGGAGCGTCTACTGGACTAGGTTGATTGCCAAATACACCCCAATTTCAGTCATCTCTCCCAGTAACCCCTCCCTCCATCTCTCCCCCAAACCTGATCCTTCCTCTTCCAATGCCCACCTCCACCCCTCACTCCTTGTCCACCCATAAATATATTCAATTTCCCCTTCCCAGGGACATCCATGTGTTCCATTTAGAGTCCTCCTTGTTACTTAGCCTTCTGGGTCTGTGAATTGTAGCATGATTACCATTTACTTAACAACTAATATCCACATATAAGTGAGTACACATCATGTTTGTCTTTCTGGATCTGATTTACCACACAAAAGGATGACTTTTTATAGTTCCATCCATTTGCCTACAAATTTCATGATGTCATTTTTTCTAAAAGCCAAATATTACTCCATTGCATAAGTGAAGCTATAAATTTACAACATTCCACAGCACATAAATATACCAAAATTTTAATCCATTTTTGGTTGAGGGACATCTACATTATTTCCAACTTCTGGCTATTATGAATAAAAGCACAATGATCATAGTTGACCAAGTATCCTTATGGTAGAATTCAGTGTCCTTTGTGTACACACCCAAGAGTGGTATAGCTGGGTCTTGAGGCGGTTGATTCCCAGCTTTCTGAGCAACTGACATATTGATTTCCATAGTTACCATACATGATTACATTCCCACTAGCAATAAGGGAGTGTTGCCTCTGTTCCACATTCTTGCCAGCATGAGCTATCACTTGTGTTATTGATTGAGCCATTCTGACTATTGTAAGATGGAATCTCCAAGTCATTTTAATTTGCATTTTCCTGATGGCTTAGGATGTTAAACATTTCTTTAATTGTCTTCAACCATTTTTGTGTTATTGTTTGATTCATTCTCAGTTTAGCTCTGTACCCCACGTTTTAACTGGATTGTTTGGTTTGTTGATGTCTAGTTTCTTGAGTTCTTCATATATTTTAGATATTAACCTTCTATCTGCAGTAGAGTTGATGAAAATCTTTTCCCATTCTGTAGGCTACAATTTTGTCCTATTGATTGTGTTCTTTGCATCAGAGAAGCTTTTCAGTTCCATGAGGTCCCATTTATTAATGGTGGATCTTAGTGCTAGGACTAGCTATTGGTGTTCTGTCCAGGAAGTCATCTTCTCGGCCAATGCATTCAAGGCTACTCCCCACTTTCTCTTCTGTTAGGTCCATGTGCCAGGTTTTATATTGAGGTCACTGACACACTTGGATTTGAATTTTGTGCAGAGTGATAAACGTGCATCAATTTCCATTCTTCTACATGCAGACATCTAGTTAGACCAGCACCATTCATTGAAGATGTTTTATTTTTTCACTATGTCTTTCTGGATTCTTCATCAAAAATCAGGTGTCTAAAAGGGTGCGGATTTACTTCTGGGTCTTCAATTAGATTCCATTGATCATCCTGTCTGTTTTTATGCCAACACCTTGCAGTTTTTATTACTATAGCTCATAGTATAGATTGAAATCAGTGATAGTGGTACCTCCAGAAGTTCACTTATTGTCCAGGACTGTTTTAATTATGTTGGTTTTTGTTGTTATTGCTGTTCTTCTTCCATGTAAAATTCAGTATTGTTCTTTCAAGGTATATAAAGAATTGTCTTGGAATTTTGATGAGGATTGAAATTGAATCTGCAGATTGTTTTTGGTAAATGGCCATTTTTACTATGTTGATCCTACTCATTCAGGAGTATGGGAGATCTTTCCATCTTCTGATATCTTTTAAATTTATTTTCTTCAAAAACTTGAAGGTTTTATCATACAAGACTTTCACATGCTTGGATGCTTAGTTACAATTACCCCATGGTATTTGATATTATCTGTGGATATTTTGAAAGGTATTATTTCCCTGATTACTTTCTCAGTCCATTTGTTCTTGTATAAAGGAAAACTATTATTTTTTTAGTTAATCTTGTATCCAGCCACATTGCTGAAGGTGTTTATCAGGTATAGGAGTTCCCTGGTAGGAATCTGTTGCTATTCTGGTGGGTCCCTCTTTGAATATGACTTGATCTTTCTCATTTGTACCTTCATTGTTCCCTGTGCCATCTTAAATATGTTTATTCTTTCTTTCAGATGTAACTATGCTTTCATTTGCCTTTTGCAAAATTGGTTTTGTGGTCATAATTTTCTTCGACTACTTTTTATCATGAAAAGTGTACCTTTCTCTTTCATTGTGATTGATACCTTTTCTGGGTATAGTTGTTTGAGGTAGTATCAGTGCTATTTCATAATTTGTAGAATATAAGCCTAATCTCTCCTGAATTTGTAGTCTCTACTTAAAGAATCGGTTGCTATTCTAATGGACCCCTCTTTAAAGATGACTTGATCATTCTCATTTGTGTCTTTCCAAGTCCTTTCTTGGTCCTATATATTAACTTTTACTATTATCTTATAATAAGAAGTTTCTTTTGTAATCCATTACATAAGGAGTTCTACAAAATCATATAGACTTAGCAAATATCTTTAGAACATTCCAATCCAAAGCTAAAGAATAAACATTCTTCTCTGCAGCTCATGGAATTTTATACAAAATAGACTCCATATTAGCATAAAAGCAAGTCTCTAATGTACAGGAAAACTTAAAGCACATCCTGCATGCTGTCAGACAATATGGACTAAATCAGGACATAAACAACAAAAAAGAAAGAACACAAATTCATGGATGTTAAGTTACACAAAACTGAACCACAATTGACAGAAGGAAGAAATCTAGAAGGACATTCACATTCCTAGAATTGAATGGAAACGAAATCATAACATATCAAGACCTGTAGAACACAAGGACAGCTGTCACAAGAGGAAAGTTTATGGATCTGTGGATCCATGTCAAAAACTTTGAGAGATCACAAATTGATGACTTTAGGAAATACCTGAAACCTTTAAAAATACAAGAACAACCAACACTCATAAAGGTAATCAGTAAGATTCAGGGCAGAAATTATTGAACCAGAAATGAAAAATTCAATAGAAAGAATGAATGAAGCCAATACTAAGATTAATAGCAAGTTAATCAAATTGACAAAAATTATAGAGTATTCAAATAAATAAAATTAGAGATGGAAGGTAAGAGATTATCACAGACATTGAGGAAATTCAGAGAATCAAAAGAATAAATTATAAAACACATATATTCCCATAAATTGGAAAAATTAAAAAATAGATGCAATTGATGATATACATATGACCTATCAGTGTTAAATATAAATGAAGTTAATTGTTCAAATAGATGTATACCATCCAGTGAGATTAAGAGATTAACTAAAAATATCCCAATTTAAAAAATATTACAAGTCAAATGTAGTCAGTGCACAACTCTACCAAGCCTTAAAATAAGAGCTAACATTAATATTGCTCAAACTATTAAACAAAATAGAAAAGAAAGAATATTTGCTTTGGGAATGTGTTATTACTCTGATTTGAAAAACGTACAAACACCCTACCATAAAATGAAGACAAATTAGAGGGCAACAACTTATGAACATAGAAACAAATAAAATGCTTGAAAACTGAACTCAAGAACACATGAAAGTGATTATACACCGTGATCATGTTGGCCTCATCCAGTAGATGCAGATCTGGTTCAACATCTCTAAATAAATGAATCTAATCCACAATGTAAACAGATTAAAGCACAGAAAAAAAATTAATCCTCTGGTTAAATGGAGTAAGGCCTCTAACAAAAATCCAACATCATTTCATGATGAAAGTCTAGGAGAAAATAGGTACAAGTAGAATAAAGTCTGTTTTCTTATCACTTGAGTTTAAGGTGTTATTCATCTCCTTTTCTACAGAACCCAGAAGCATGAAGAAAATAATATTGCATTTATACAAATCACAAAAAATATGTCAGTATGGGAATGAATTTTGGCACACAAATCAAAGAACTATGTATAAAATACAAACTTAATGAAACAAGTCTTTCCAAATATTATATTTTTCTTGTGAAATGTCGTAATATTCTTCCATGTGTGTGGAAATTTGGTTGCTACAGAGTGCAAGTTATTTTCCTCACTAATGACTAATATTAAGAGCATGAGTAAATAGAACAGAAGGTAACATGCTTGCAGTGAAAATATACGAACTGGGTTTACTTCTGCAGGTCTCAAAAGCAAAACAATGGTAGGGAGCATTGCAGTGCACATGTGTAAACCTGTTTTTTTTTTTGAGGAAATTAGGGGTAGAAGTGGAAAAATCCAAGTTATATGCCACAAAAGACCTCTTGTTAAATAGAGATGAAGAGAAAAACTCCCATTTGTAATTTTCCCTGGTTATTATCATGTGAATGCACACATACTACAGAGAAATATATGTACATATTACACAACACATATAAAAATGATTTGTTATAGGAATGTCACCTGCTGTTCAGACAGGTTGAATAGCCTGGATCTTGAATTAAACAATGTCTTAATAACTGGTGTCTTGATCAAGAAACATTTTATATTTGTGGTTGTGCAGATTGGAAGTTGGAGATCTGAAGACCTTATTCTAACTCATAGACAGAATTCATCACAGATATAAGGAAACTGAAACTTTGCTCAAAAGCCTAGAGCTCAAGTCATTGAGAGGTTCACATTCAGGGTTTTACACAGTCCTAAAGAAATAAAACAAAGAACTTTTTAAGTCATATAGAAACTTAATACAGTACAAGCTTCTCAAAATATATACATATGTAAAAGAAATCCCAATGGAATCAACAAATAACAGGGAAGAGAAAGCACCAACAAAATATTTCTCACACCAAAAAAAAAATCCTTCCAGTTTGGGGATGGGTTCATTGAGATTTTAACAAAACAGGCCCCCTGGAAATGCTCAAACAACCCAGGTTACTGCCAAAGCTACTAGTTGCTCTCCAAAAATTGATGATAAAGCCCCATTGCTGAAGACAACACTACTGGACTCATTGAACATGGAGAAGTTGAGCCAGTACTTACCTAGAGTCTTTGCTCCTATACACTGTGTCCATGGTCCTGGAAGGAAGCCTGCGTGCTACCAAAGGAGAAAGGTAAGCACCAACCTAACTATAAACCCCCCATTCTATAATGATGTCCTGCCTGCAAGATATACTGGTACAGAATGGCTCAAAGCTTGTGGGACTAAACAACCAATATCTGATTGGATTTTAGATTCACTCTATGAGATGGAAACTAACACTTCTGAGATTGTCAAGAACTTGAGACAAGTAAGGCCATGGAACCAGGGGGAAACCAAATACTATTGTTTTGCTAAAGAAAATTAGCAATAAAATGTCTCCTAAGTATATTCTGCTATATTAATAGATCATTGTGTCACTCAGCTATCATCAGAGATGTTCCCTTCAGCAGTGGAATTCAGTTCTAAATGGGATATCTTCTTAAAGTCCCTTCCCTCAGGGCTCAGGGAACCTGAAAGAAGAGGAAGTGGAAAGATTATAAGAGTCAGAGAAAGTGGAAGACACTGAGGAAACAAGACTTTCTAAACATAGCAGGACTGATGCACACATGAACTCAAGAGACTGGGAAGGATGCACAGGGCCTGCACCACTAAGACAGATGGGTTCCCAGCACTGAGAGGGGAAGTGGACACAAGCCCTCATCTTTAATACAGAAGCCAACTCCAAGTTGTCTCAAACCTCCATCCCTAACCCAGTTGCAGATACAATAACTAGTTTTCTTCAAGGGAGTCTTGTTGGGTATACAAACAGTTCTTAAGTGCAGGCTCCATGCTCAGTAGTAGATGGAAAACAAAAAATAAACTTAATGGCATTTGTGGATGTTAATTTTTTTAAAGATTACATGACTTTTGTGCACAATTATTGTTTCTGATTTCTTGTTTTCATGATGTTCTGTGTATGAAAATGTGTGTCTTTTCCTCTCTTGTGTTTCTTGTCTTTTTCTTTGGATTTTTTCTTCTGTTTGTTTGCTTATTTTATCCAACTGTGGCTTGTTTGTTTTCATTTTAATTTATCATGATTTTCAATGCATGTTTGTTTTCTAATAAGAGAGAATATGAAAGGGTATGGATTTGAGCAGGAGGGGAGGTGGAGGGAACCTGGAGGAGTTGGTGGGGGGGAAAATGTAGTTAGAATATATTGTATGAGAAAATCTATTTTCAAATTGCTTGCACATGTCATGTGTTGTGTGGTGTGAGTCTTCCTCCTAAATATTGTTTTACCTTCTGTGCAGGTTCAAGTTGAGGAACTACCAATGTATTTTGGCCATGATGTTTGCCATTGAGGAAATCAACAGCAATCACTACCTTTTACCTAATACATCCCTGGGATTCGAGATTCATAATGTGCCACACGGTCAAAGGCGCACTCTTGCAACACTTTTTCGCTCACTTTCAGGCACTGGCTATGGCATCCCTAACTACAGATGTGCAAGAGAGAGCATGCCAGCTGCTGTACTTACAGGACCATCTTGGGCAATATCTGAATACATGGGGACACTGCTGGATCTTTACAAATATCCACAGGTGAGAGACAGTGATGAGATAGGACATGATGTCAGCTCTGCTTGTTGACATTTCAGCTGTCTGTGAGGGAAAGAGGGCAAGCTTGAGTAACTCTTCATGGATAGGGAATAAAGCAGACATAGTTGATGGCACATCTATATTTTTGTAGCTTAGAAGAGAGAGAAGGAGAAGGAAGGCTGGAGCAGCCACACCACTATTAAACCTCTGAATATTGTCTGTATTTCTGTGGGATATCAATGACACTGTAGTATCTGTGTATTAATTAAAAAAATCACCCTTGGTTCAGGGGTGGAGCCTGCAACTAGTTGAATGGAATTAGCCATAGATAGTTCAGATGATCCAGGAATACAGATCCAGTGGGACATAGAATTTGTTTTTTTTGTTTTGGTTTGGGATGAATGGAGAGACATGTCTATTGCTGGGTTTCTAGTCAAACAGGAAGGTCAGATGGATGCTTCTCAGTCTCTCTGATCTAACTATTTTTCACCCTCACATCTGACTTATGAGTCTTTGTTGGTAAATAGAATGATAGAGACTTAGTTCAAACCTACGTAGAGCAGCCACCATGTACCTAGTCCATGGGACTGTAAGCCCCTCCAGGCGGCAGCCTGAGTGGCTGTGGGGGCACTGACTATGGGGCTGTGGGGCTGAAGACAGCTATTAAAGAATAAGTAGATTTATGTGAAGCTGCTAAGCCAACAGAAGAACATCACTGTACTTTTCTCATAAGACCATAGCAAGACAGATTTGAACTTCAAAGCAGGATTGTCCTAAAGGATTCCAACCATTGTTCTAGAATTGAGTTCATTTTTATGACAACGTTCTTCTTTCTTATTGTTTCTCCCTACAGCTTAGTTTTGGGCCTTTTGATACTACCCTCAGTGAACAAAGAAGATTTTCTTCCCTGTACCAGGTGGCCTCCAAGGACACAGCTCTGACACTTGGCATTGTGTCTTTGATGCTTCATTTCCACTGGAACTGGGTTGGACTGTTCATCATAGATGATGACAAAGGTGCCCAGATTCTGTCAGATTTGAGAAGTGAGCTGGAGAAAAATGGAGTCTGCATAGCATTTGTGGAAATGATCCTAGTCATCAGGGGTTCATTTCTGACCACTTCCTGGAAAAATCAGGTGCAGATCCTGGATTCATCAGCAAATGTGATTATTATTTATGGGGACACTGATTCTCTCTTAAGCTTAATAGTAAATATAAAGCGGAATTTAGTCACCTGGAAAGTCTGGGTCCTGAACTCACAATGGGATCATTCCAAAATTGATGACTATTTCCTGTTAGATTCATTGCATGGGACCATTATTTTTTCACACCATAATGAGGAGATTAATAATTTTACAGATTTTATGCAGACAGTAAATCCTTCCAAATACCCAGAAGACATTTATCTTCATATATTATGGCACTCATTCTTCAATTGCTCCTTTTTGAGGAAAGACTGTAAAATTGTGGATAACTGTCTACCTAACGCCTCCTTGGGATTCTTGCCAGGGAACATGTTTGACATGGCCATGAGTGAAGAGAGTTACAATGTGTACAATGCTGTGTATGCTGTGGCCTACAGTCTGCATGAGATGATTTTTAATCAATTACAAAATCAGTCACTGGAAAATGGGAAAGAGATGGTACTCTTCCCCTGGAAGGTAATGTCACCTCCATAGCACTGGAGTATCAATAATGTAATGTTCTCAGGGCATATAAAGTCATGCAAATTAGACATTATGGATCTTATATTGTTAAAATCCACAGGGAACACTGAACTTGCTCACTCCTCAGTGACTATCACTGTATCATCAGTATCTGTGATGAATTGGTGGCTGAGGCAAAGAGGAAAATTGTTTAGTGTCTATACTGCGTTGTATTCTAAGAAGCATCACAATCATCACATGGTAAAATGTTCAAATAAAAATTCCCAGTACATATCTCACATTAGAAATAGAAGATATAGGTAACTGAAAACTAATAGAATGCTTACATTATGTAAGTGTTCACCTATAATAACTCTTGAAACATACAAATATTGATTTTTATACCACGATAATTGGAATGCTTGTGAAATGTTCTTGCATGTGTTTATCTTTACGAGGAAACTGAGATTTGTCTAAGTGCACTTTCCTTATGTGCTTGGTTCTAAATTTCCTCCTAATACTGGTTGACATTTTTGAAAAATAATGATGTTTCTATTCTCCAAAGACATCATTTGCTCAATATCATTAATACCTGTGCTAAAGTTTCTATTAACATCAAAAAACAAGGTCAGTGGGAAACTATAACTAATTCTGGCTCACTTTCACCTACCTGGGACCTGTTTACCATAGCATCATGCATGTCTTTTAGATTCAACCTTTTCTCAGAAACATCCAATATACCAATCCTGCCGGTGGCTATATGGTTCTGGGCTGGAAGAGGAAACTAGATGTAGACTATGACATTCTCAATTTTTGGAATTTCCCAAAAGGTCTTGGGCTAAGTGTGAAAATAGGAACATTTTCTCCGAATCTTCCCCAGAGTCAACAGTTGTCTTTATCTGAGCACATGATACAATGGCCCACAGGATTTACAGAGGTGAGTTGGATATTATCTCATGCCTTGACCTCTATGTAAGTAACAAAGTATGTTTCTGAGTTCATTAATCTTCATGGCTCCATTGAGATCTGTGTATATATACATGATGACCACTAATATAATGTATAGTCTTACTACATAATTCTCCTGAATAGACATGTTGTTTTTATACCTGTTTGCTTATTTCATATACTAAATACAATATTTATTTTAATAAACTGTATTGGCTAAATTTACGTCAGCTCATGTATAGATTCATTTGGGAAAAAGGAATCTCAACTGAGAAATTGGCTTCACTAGGGTTGCCTGTGAGCACTCCTGTGCTGCATTTTTTACATTGGGTGATATGAGAGAGCCTAGCTCACTGTGGGTAGTGCCATCTCTGGGAAGGTGCTCCTGGGTGCTAAGAATCAGATTAAGCAAGCCATAAGAAGCAAGCCTGTAAGAAGTACTACACTATGGTCTCTAAATCAGTTCCTACATCCATATTCCTTCCTTGAGCTTCTGCTCTGACTTCCCTGGTTAATGGACTGTAAGCTACAAGGTGTATTAAATCCTTTCATCCTCAAGTTTATTTTTGTCACTGTGTTTTGTAGTAACAGAAACCTTAACTAATAAAATATGCTTTCTATCACTGTCACAGATCACCTGACAGAAGACGGGTTGTTAATCCCATATTCAAAATTTCAGTTTTATGAATTTTGGAAAAGTTGGTCTTTTCCTTTTAAGGCTCTGGAAAAGACAAAAAGAAGCATGATGAGAACTTGTGGATTTTTGTTGTTGTTGATGTTTCAAATATGTTCCCTTTCAAAACCATATAGTTAGATTTTCCTTGGCTTACAATTTGCAGGTGTATTCTTTTTTACCCAGGAAGCCATGTCTCTAAGAGATGGAGGGAGCTAGTCACATTTCATCCACAGTCAGGAGGCAGAGACCACTGTCTGTTGCTATCCACATTCCTTCCTCCTTTCTGCTCCTTCTAGGACCACAGGCAATTAACTGGGGGCATCCACTTAGGGAAGGCCTTCCTACCTCAAGCAACCTCATTTAAAAATCTCTCACACTAATGCTCAAATATTAGTTTCCACAGAGACTCTGAATTCTGGACCAACCTGAGGGAAACTAGTTCCCTCTTATTCCCCCAGGGAACTCTTGAGTAAGGAGATATGAGGAACTTGTAAATAGAAGTATATATAGAGAGAGACAGATAGAAAATATGGATAGCCTCAGGAGGGTCTGTGTTCAAACCCACCAGCCCTTTCTGTCTCTACTAAAGGGCTTTTTAAAGGAATGCCAAGGCATGAGGCAAAAGGCCTCCCCCAGCTCAGCCAAGTGTATGCCATTCCAAACACCTGTTGATCTTGAACATGGTCAAGCCATCCTCTAATGCAGCCCTGTTGTGTAAAGCAAGCTCAGATCTAACTAGAAAATCTTTGTGGAACTCCACAGGTCCCTCCTCTTTGGGCTCCATCAGATAAACTGAGGTCTGTCTTAGGTCATTCTCTGTAATTATTTCTTCCATTACTTGTCATGGAGTTATGATTTCCATCAAGCATACTCTTTTCTAAGCTGGAAGCTATCAAGAGAAATTTGCCCGTCCCTAACTCTCAGTCTCTGCTAGGAGGGAGTACTGAGCTTAACTCAGCTCAGGCCCAGGTTCCTATTGAGCTTAAAATCTCCACAGCAATCTCCCAAGCTGCCATACCTCCCAGTACAGGAGTAGAGGATGATAGAGATGTCATTTCTCTTTTTGGAATGGGTCTTACGATGTCCATAAAAATTTTAGCTGTACCAAGCCCTTTTTCAACTTAAGTTCTTGATGCAAACTGCATCCAATAAACTACATCCAACTTAAAGATTCCCTTAGCTTTTTACCAAACTCTGGTTCATTAACCTTAATTCTTGTATAAACATCATCATTCATATTTATAATTCTCTTAATTGAACCATTGTCACTATACATATTTGCAATTTCTCTTTGCTAGCTTACATAAGCATTTAGACTCACATTCAACATTAACACTTTACAAACTCACATTCAACATATACTTATTTATACTTCTTACAAGCTTATATTCTTAAGAAGAGATTTATTTAAGAAGAACTATTAGAAAGAGAAAGACTCTGTAAACTCTATAGGACTACCTTTAACAGAACTGACTTACACTAGAAAGAACCTCTTAGCAGAACTTAGTAGATACACTTAAGGAAACTCTATAGGACTACCTTAGCAAATACACTTCTTAGAACTATTAGAAAGACTGACACAATATATATCCTAACATAAACTTATATTCTATAGGACTACTTTCTTAGAACTATTAAAAAGACTCTTTACAAGGCAGGAAATATGCAAATTATTTCTAAAGTTCAGAGTTTATACTAAAGGTCAGAGTTTATAGTCAGCTTTAATATCATTCTGAAAGTTCTTGAGAGTTTGAAACAAGAATCTAATTTGGCAATGGCTCTCTCAACCCTGGGATTTAGTGAGTGTTGTACTTTCTGCATTCCAGATCTTTTTTAAAACTATATTAAGTTCTATCTCAGTTTACAGAAAACCCAAAAAGGAAGAAAAGAGATGAGAACAAAAACCTCCTAGAGAATATTCTGTTTCTGAATTGCTTAGCTAGCAACTCAACAGTCAGTTTCCCAACAGGAGAAGATAATTGTCTGAGTCAGAGTGGGGTTCCTACAGCTTTCAACGGGTTCCTCTGTGTACCAAATCACTGCTGAACCTTCATCAGAAACACTTCAGCAGTCTGGAGGTTTCCTTCTTCTCCTGCTATCCCCAGACTGCAAGATGGAACCTTAATATCAGGAGCACTGTTTTAGCTGCTTTCATGCTTCATGCTTACCACCAAATTCTGAGACAATTTCCCCCTTCTCAATATTTTCAAGCTGCATTCGCCATGAGTTCTTTTAACAATGCTGCTGTTCTTGATAGATTTTTATTAGCCCTAAATTTCTATTTTTTAACCATAAAACAATTCTATCACTACAAATACACAAACAAAATTATACAGTAGTTATTTAGAATTGATACTGTGCCATATTTGACCAGGAGAGTTTCTGTACATCATCTCAGTAACCTCTGACACTTCTGATCATACTGTAGAACCCTTTGTTGAAATCATCTGGTGAATTAATCTTAACTCACTCCAAATCTCCTAAATTGCTAGGTGGTCACAGAGAAACCTTAAAAGCAAGTGTTTGCCGTGTGGCCAGTGGTCATGTCTTACCATCATACATAGTTACGTATAATAACCAAACACAATGACATGTATAGGTTACCTGTTTGTTATATATTCAGCTCTAAATTTCTTAACATGGTAATTTGTTCACCAGAATTGCTACTATTCAAATGAGTCAAGAACATAGATGTTTTTTTCCATGAATAACATCCTTCATCCACTTACTCTGAGGAAGAACATTTTCATGATTTAGTATTTTCACTTCATTAGCTTCTTAACCTCTGATGTTATTTTACTAGTAGCTGTGAGATACTCTGACCATGAGTTATTTAACTCAGATTGTAGTTATAGCTTTTTAACCTTTCATATTTGGTATATATTTTCCTATTCTTCACAAACATCAGTGCATTCACTAAGCAATCATTCTGATTTAGCATTGTTTTCTTATAGAAAACTTTCAAGTGAGGCAACTCTATTTTGTAGACAGCTAGATTTTTTGTAGCTTGATCCCCATCCATAAAACAGTCATTTCCTTTTTAATGTCTGTTTCCTTGTCTCTGTATTAGATTTGCAAAGGAATCATTCATTGCAGGCTGTTTGTTCAAGAAACAAAGAGCTGTTTTATTTGTCCATAAGTTTCTTCATATTTAAAATAATGTTCAGTGTATGGACTGTTTTCCCTTGTTTTTTTAAGGATTGTAAAGTGGCTTGTTGACTAATGGTATTAACATTTTAAATCATCTCCTGAGAGGCAAGCTGTTCTTCTGTTCTTAGTTCTCAAGAGGTAAGGCTAAGCTTTCTAATATTGCTTTGAAAAGTAACTTCATTCTGAGCTGAAAAAAACAAAAGAAAACAAAACAGTTTTTGGACAGTATCGTCATCTTGAGCTGAAAAACTACCTTTCCTAGAATGCATTTCTCTATATCTGCCCACTGTTATGACAGATTCTATCTCCCATAGTTTCTTTCAGGTCTGGGAGTCAACTTCTGGTTCCCTTTACTGGCCTTAGTTTTCATGGTTTTGCTTTTGCAACAGGGGATTTGAACCAAGATTTTTGCTTTTTCACCATGGGAAATTGAGAGATTTCTTTTCTCCTTGAGCTGGCATTGCTAGGTGTTTTCCCTTGCTGACACTGTCTCTGGAGCTGAGTGTACCTGCCCATCGCACATATTTAGGCAGGCCCCTCCATGCCCTAAGCAAAATTCCCTCAGGGATTGTTCATCTGCCCCAGCCAGTCAGTGAAAAGAAAAAAAAAGAACATTTAAAGCAAAGCTTTCCTATAGCTCCTTCAGGGAGACGTTCTCCCAGACAGCTCCCGGTTTGGGTTTGGCTCATCCCTTCCCCCAGAAACAGTTCCTGATGCCACAGTGGTAGCCTCCCTGTTTCTGAATGTAATGTCTTTTTTCTGCAAATCTCCCTCAAACTCCAGCAGCTTTCCCCAGGTCCTTCACCCTAGGGGAGGATTTGTCCCTTCTCCATTTCTGTTTTCAGGGACTGTGTGGTTTGAGTTCAGACTGAAATGAAGCTGCTGCTGCTTCTTCTCCTTCTTCTTCTTGCTCTTCTTCTTGTTCTTGTTCTTGTTCTTCTTGTTCTTGTTCTTGTTCTTGTTCTTCTTCTTCTTCTTCTTGTTCTTCTTCTTGTTCTTCTTCTTCTTCTTCTTCTTCTTGTTCTTCTTCTTGTTCTTCTTCTTCTTCTTCTTGTTCTTCTTCTTGTTCTTCTTCTTCTTCTTGTTCTTCTTCTTCTTCTTGTTCTTCTTGTTCTTGTTCTTCTTGTTCTTGTTCTTGTTCTTGTTGTTGTTGTTGTTCTTCTTGTTCTTCTTCTTCTTGTTCTTCTTCTTCTTGTTCTTCTT
>CABHPH010126783.1:2826-25141 GCA_902168325.1 Peromyscus nudipes
TGTAAACCTGGCTGGCCTGGACCTCACTGTGTAGACCAGGGTGGCCTGGACCTCACTGTGTAAACCTGGCTGGCCGGGACCTCACTGTGTAGACCAGAGTGGCCTGGACCTCACTGTGTAGACCTTACTGGCCTCAAGCTTTTGTTAATCCTCTATCTTCAGCCTCTCACATTCTGGGATTGTGTGAGTCACTGAGCTCAGCTGCAACAATTAGTGTGTGTTAATGGAGTATGCGATCCTAGTCCACATAACTATCAACACTTAGTGGTAAGAGAAAGGTTTTCCTTATAGTCATTAGGTTTCGGGTGGGGCAAGTGGTTCAAGAGGACACTGAGATGGGCTGTGGGGAATAAGAAGTTTATTGGAAGACTTACTAACACCATGGATGGGCAGACAGAGAGGCAATAACATGGGCAGGGGCTCCCAGGAGCACCCCCACCAGAGACAGACAGCATGATGGGGGTCTCTGAAGAGAAGCAGAACCCACTTGGTAATAGTGGAAATCTATTCCTTTTTTTTTCCCCCCGAGACAGGGTTTCTCTGTGTAGCTTTGGAGCCTGTCCTGGATCTCAATCTGTAGCCCAGGCTGCCCTCGAACCCATAGAGATCCACCTGGCTCTGCCTCCCCAGTGCTGGGATTAAAGGCATGTGCCACCACTGCCTGGCTGGAAATCTATTCTTTTTTTTTTTTTTTTTTTTTTGGTTTTTTCGAGACAGGGTTTCTCTGTGTAGCTTTGCGCCTTTCCTGGAGCTCACTTGGTAGCCCAGGCTGGCCTCGAACTCACAGAGATTCGCCTGGCTCTGCCTCCTGAGTGCTGGGATTAAAGGCGTGCGCCACCAACGCCCAGCTGGAAATCTATTCTTATAGGTAGGGAAGTTCAAGGCAAGACACAGCAGCCAGGCTTGCTGGAACTCACAAATAATGTCTCACTGGGTGCCTCTCAGTATGTGTGAGGGCCTAAGCAGAGGCCCGATTATAGCATTTCATCCTCACAATAGTCAGTGTTAGTTACCAAGTGAGGGAACAGTAGGTTTGGAACCACCATTTACCAACATCATATCGACAGTTGATTCACCAAGATAACAGCGTGCCTGGAATCACAGCCCCTGGGAGGCTGAGGCAGGAGAGTTATGAGTTACAGGCTAGCTGGCCTACACGGTAACACCCTGTACAAAACAAAATTATAAATGGAGGTTACGATGTGGTGCTGGCATGATGATATCTTGAACCTTCTCCCCCCAACCATAGCAACTGGGGTGGAACAATACAGGGAAGGAAAGAGGGGAAGGGGGTGGTGCTGGAGGATGGCTCAGTGGTTAGGAGCAGAGGACCCAGGGTCGGTTCCCAGCACTGTTTCAGGCAGCCCACATGGCCTGCAACTCCAGCTCCAAGGGATCCAATGCCATCTTCAGGTCTCCTCAGGCACCTGCACATGTGCACACACCCTCCTCCACACACACACACACACACACCCTCCTACACACACACATACACACACACACACACACACACACACACACAATTCTAAAGAAATATTTTTAACATTTCACAGTGACAAGAGATGAGGGCAGATCAAAGGCTCGCTTCAGATTGGCTCAAATAGCGGAACTAGAGGGTTCTGTGGTTAGGTGGTTCCTCAGTTCAGTCTTGATACCGATGGCTGTGTCAGCTCCATGGAGGAAGTACCCTGTTTGCAGACAACGTGCGCTCAAGTACTCAGGTAGCCTGGGCTTCAGGCTAGCCGCTCGCCCTCAGATGGCTTGGGACAAGAGGCTGTTTGTATGTGTACTTACTCAGTGTTTCTGGGATGCGTTTCTCGTTAAAAGGCCCATGTGTGCCCAGGGTCCTCTTGCAGCTGAACAAGGGTGGCCGTCCCTGCTGTGTGAGTGAGAGGGATGAGGGCCTGGGAGGAATGGAAGGGCATAATTCTGCCAGGCAGGCAAGGTGACCCTGGTAACAGCTGCTCCAGAAAAGACACACACACACACCCCTCCCCGTCTGCCTTGGGATGACTGTGACAGTGTTTTATATTGTAAATCTTCCCATTTGTCCAAAACAACCAAACTTTGGGATTTCTGTCCCTCTAAAACACGTTTAATTGCACCAAGTGTGAGGGGACAGTGAAGGGTATACACTGGGGGATTCTGCTCAAGGCTGGTTCCCTTTTGTGCATCACCCAGAACTGGTCATGTGCTATTATTAAAGAAGTTTCCCTTTATTAATCTCTGAGTACTTGGAGTGATTTCTTACTGGGAAGGCATATTTTAAAACAATCCAGAACCCCTTTCAGGCCCTAATGGGCACCAGCACATACTTGGCAGATACTCATGTAGACACAGACACATAATTAAACATAAAATAAACCTTCAAAACAAACAAACAAAACTTCATGATTCTCACCTCAAAGGGAATAAGAAATAGTTTATTCTGGAGTCAAATGTGAGTGGCCATGGCCCAGAAACCCAAATCCAGGTCACCCCAATCTACATTCCAGTGTGGTAACAACTTCACAAAGTTCTTATAAAATAGAACTAAGAATCATAAATCAAGACATTTTCCACATACAGTGTTTGAAACATCAAGTGGCTGAGTCACCGAAAGGCCAGGGAATCTCAGCCACAGCCCTCTCAGGCTGTCTGATGGCACTCTAGGCCTTTTGGTTGGACTGTCTGTACATTCCAAAGGATTCACCTAATGGTCGCAAAAGCGATGGGTCACAGACAGGGAAGGCACTAAGTGGCTGTTAAGAGGCAGTCTGAAATGATGAGGCTCCAGACTTGCCACATTCCGTCCTCTGAACACTGATGTTCTCGTCAGTTACCCTGCAGGGCAGAAGGCTCAGGATACGGTGGAGTGGTCCCCACCTCCCCTAGGAACTTTCATTCCTGTGGTGGAAGCCAGTAACCCCCTCAGTGCTGAGGAGGCTGAGAGAGGTGAGTTCCAGGACAGTGAGCTACACAGTGAGGCTGGTCCCAAAGCCATATCCACATACGTATTACAGAAGGAACAAATATTGACTCTTGACATTGTGTGTGTGTGCACGCACGCGTGTGTGTGCGTGTGCGTGTGCGTGTGCGTGTGCGTGTGCGTGTGTGTGTGTGTGTGTGTGTGTGTGTAATATGGGAGCATACATGCCATGGCACATGTGTAGAGCTTGTTACGATGGTAACAAGATCGGCAGTGGCTGGTCTGGAAGAAAGCTGACACACACTTCACACTGCCCTTCAGAAGTTAGGTTGGTTAGAATGACCGGGCTCCAGGGCGGTGGTTGGGCCTAGAAGTGGGAGGAGAGCTTTGACAGAAACAATACACTATTTGGAGCATCTAAGCATGGTAGGGCCTTGAAGAGAAAGATGGGCTTTGCTTTAAAGCCCGGAGAGAGGGTTGGGCATGGTGGTGCACACCCTTAATCCCAGCACTCGGGAAGCAGAGGCAGAGGATCTTGATGAGGCCAGCCTGGTTTATATAGTGAGTTCCAGGCCAGCTAAGGCGACAGAGTCTCAAAAAAACAAAACAAAACAAAACAGTCTGGACAGGCACCTCTTTAAACGAACCAATAGTGGGAGAGTGGGCTCAGCGGTTAAGAGCACTGACTGCTCTTCCAGAGGACTGGGGTTCAGTTCCCAAAACCCATTATGACAGCTCACAATTGTCTGTAACTCCAATTCCAGGGGATCTGACTCCCTCTTCTGGACTCCTTGGGCACCGCACTCACATGGTGTACAGACATACATGCAGGCAAAACACCTATACATATAAAATAGAAATAAACCTTAAAAATTAAACAAAACAAAAAAATCAAGTGGGAATAAAGGGCTGGAAGATAACTCGGTGGGTTAAAGTTATGTCCTACACAAGAAGACCTAAGTTGAGATGCTTAGAACCTACATATATGTCTGACGCATGAGAGAGACAGACACTAAGAATGTGCATGTGTGTGTGCGTGGGGGACAACAGCTATCGTGAGAGGGATCATTGGTTGGGGGGAGGCCGGAGGAGCCTCACCAAATCTTCTCTGAGGGGTGTCCTGACCAAACCCCCAAACAAAGGAGAAAGCTGGCATTTTCCCACCTTTTAGCGATGGTAGAAAGTTTCACATCATGTGCTTTAGTTCAGCACAGCCTAAGTGTCCTAACACGGAGGAGCCAGGGACCACAGAATCTGGGGCTGAAGGCACTGCTATTAGGCTCTGGCACAGGCAGCCTCTAAACTCCTTGCCCCAGAGAGAGCTGGGGAGAGGGACACTGGACATGGCCGATTTGGTTGGACTGTGGGATCCGGCCTAGCTCGTTCTAACAGAAGTCAGAGAACAGCTTTTGGGAGTTCTCTCCTTCCTCCTTCCAACGACCCAGCTCAGGTTGGGAGGTTTGTACTGCAAGGACTTTTACCAGCCAAGCCGTCTCACTGGCCCCTGACGAGAACAAACACACACACGAAAACACACACTTTAGTCTAGTCCAGCCTAGTCTCCTAGCAGAGAGGAGCCCTGTTCCCTTCAGATCATGACTCCTTGAGAGAGAAGCGACAGGTCCACAGCTGAGCCAGGTCTGGCCTGTGGAATGCACAGTGACAGGCCAAGCCGACCCCTGCTCCTCCACCACCCTGCAAGGGGGACTTGATCTAAGAGGGGGCCACCACGTGGTCTGTCCACATGCCAGTCCTTGTGGATCTGCTCTCTCGCTGCACAGCCTCACTGGAGAAGACCCTCCTTCTGTTCAGGCGATGGGTGGCATCTGGAGCAGGGTAGAAGCTGGAGTGCTCCTGGGGTCTTGGGCCCTGAGAGGTGGGGATTCTTTCTCATCGCCAGGCTGGGAGGGAGGAGTATGGGTCTGACTGAGAATCCTTCTGACCTAACAAAGGCCCATTAAAGCGACCCATGGGTCCCTTCTTTGTTTATGGTGCCTCCAAATAAACACACTTGAGAATTTCCTGTGAAGACACCACTGAGAAAGTCAAGAGCAGCTTTTGGCCTACGTGTAGATGGCGGCTGTCCTCTGTCTCTGTGTTCTTCATGGTCTCTTTCCACATCACTCTTCTCTGGGGATGAAAAGGGAAACCTCTGGGTTCTTTTCTCGCCTTGGAAGAAAAATATTAAAACTCACTTCCTGCCAGGCATGGTGGCGGGTGCCTTTAATCTCAGCACTAAGGAGGCAGGCAGATCTCTGTGATTTCAAGCCAACCTGGTCTACATAGCAAGCTCCAGGCCAGCCAAGGCTACACTGTGAGACCCTGCCTAAATAAAACAAAACAGAAAAACAACAAACAAAAAATGCCCCAATAAACACTTCTTTTGTGTTCAGGAAATGTACCAAGATTTTGAGATATGTGCTCACATTTATCTGAAAACCAGATAGGAAATGATGGATCTAGATTCAGTCGCTCCCCCTGACAAACCCAGAGGTAGAGCCTGTTGTCACCCAACTTTTTGAGAAAACTGAGGCACAGGAAGTCTAAGCGGCCTGTGAAAATGCAAGAAGCTAAAACTTATCTCACAGCCTCTTAGAGCCAAGACTGCATGATGAGGCCCATTGGAAGATGCCAAGCTCCAACTAGGGAACTCAGGATCTGGGTTCAAGTCCCAGCATCCATATGGTGGCTTGCAGCTGCTCTAACTCCAGTTCCAGAGGATCTGATGCCCTCTCCTGACCTCCATGGACACTTCACACACATCATACACACATGCAGGCAGAACACCCATACACGTGAGAAAAAAAGTTCTAAGCTTATCGGCTGTGGTGGTGGACGCCTGTCATCCCTGCACTATGAGGCTTAGGCACAGGACCAGGTGTTCAAGGTCAGCCTGGATCATATAGCAAGTCTCTGGTTTAAAAAAATTAGTGAATGTTCCTAAGAAAATTAACCACCTACCTCAGCTCCGTGGAAAGGTACTAAGTGGGTCTGGCTTGTCCCCACACAGGAGCTGCCTCTGAGTCAAGCAAGAAAGTACCAGGCTAGCCCATGGAAGAGGAGCTAGAAATAGCATTCAGACAGGGCAGTTCTAGGGAAAAAGGGGCAAAGATGCACACAATTCTCCTCTCCTCTTTTCTCATTCCCCTCCGTCTGTCTCTCTCTCCACACTTCTCTCTTCCTTCATTCTGTCCAGGATGCCGCCATCGTAGCTATCCACCACTCTCTGACTTCCGTGTCTTTGATGACACCTTGAGTCCCCAGGCAGCAAGGACAGCTGTAGTTTTTCTTGACTGTCTGGCCCTGGGCTGCCTGACATCTGGAGGTAGGATCCCATCAGGTAGGACAACTGCTTTCCTGCACTCCAGAAGGCCAGGAGCCCCATACCGTGTACCACACCTGACGAGTACAGAGGCAGGATGTGATTTTTATCTTGGTGTAATATAAAAAGTTAAAAGAGAAAATAAAACCCTAAGCCAGACACAGCAAATCCCTGTGGACAAACAAGATCCTGAGGCCTGGTCAGGGGGTGGGGGGGATTTTGTCCCAAATCTCACCTGGATTGTAACTTTGAGAACTCATGTATGCGAAGATCCCAAAAGGGGCTTCCAGGATGCACATGCATGAGGTCTGCTGCCTGGAAAGTCTTGGTGGACTTGACGGTGGCTCATACTGCCCTGGATGGTGCCAGGAGAGCCTTGTGGGGACCCAGTCAGAGCTGGCCCTATGCCCATACAGTCCTGGGATTACAGAAATCCTGGCATTTTCTGCTTGCCCCAGTGTGAGATCTCAAACATCCTCCCACTTCAATGGGGTTGGGCCGAGTGTACACACTGAAACTCAAGAGAGGAAAGGGGCTTACTCCCTACCCCTCCAGCTCTGGAGGGGTACAGTGGTTGTTTTTGTGGCAGTTTTATTTATTTATTGAGTTTTTCTGAGACAGGGTTTCTCTATGTAACCATGGCTGTTCTGGAACTCTGTTTGTGGACCATGATGGCCTGGAATAGAGACCCGAGTGCTGGGATTAAAGGGGGGGGGGGCGCACAGGTACGGTTTAGATATAAGCCTCACGGTCCTCTGTGGCCAAGCAGTCCCAGTGTCTCTCTCCATTTCCAGGACAGGCAGAGGTCTCCCGGAGGTGTCCTCAGCTGGAGGGACCTACCGTGCAGCTACAGAGTCTTCACTTTGGGGTTTTCCTTTCTGCCCCCATCTGGGGACTTTGCTCTTCTAGATCCTACTCGATGCAGCTCCCAAGAAGCCCTGAATCCCTGAAGCCTTCTAGAACCTTCTGGGAATTCTGTGAAGTTCACTGTTTCTCAAGTAGTCAACCTTAAAAGTGATTCTAAAAAACTTTAAAATTTAGGGGCTGAAGAGATGAGATGGCTCAGCAGTTAAGAGCATTGACTGCTCCACCAGAGGACCCGGGTTCAATTCCCAGCACCCATGGCTCACAGCTGTCTATAACTCCTGTTCCAGGGGACCCAACATCCTCACCCAGACATATGTTCAGGCAAAACACCAATGTAAATAAGAAATACTTGGATTTATTTATTTATTGTCTGAGTGTTTCGCCTTCATGTACGTGTGTGCACCACATGTGTGCCTGGTGCTTGAGGAGGAGAGAAGAGACAGAACTCTGGTCCTCCTCAAGACCAACAAGCGCTCTTAACCATTGAGCATCTCTCCAGCGTCCCCTGCATGTGCTCTGACCCATGGTCCTGCTCAGGTCTCACCGTGTTCCCAAGAGACATGCGGGTTTTGCTGTTTTATCAACTGGAAAGTTGGGCCTGGAGTGGGAAGGGATTTAACTGAGACCACACAGCCAGGGTGGTGTGGGAACGAGGACGTCCTCTGGGTCTCCTGGACTTCAAAGTCTGCATCACCACGTGCAGCCCTCCTTTGCCGCCCTCTTCCGGGGAATGGGTGGGTTTCTGTGAGTGCAGCCAGACCTGGGGCCTCAAGAACTACGGATATCTATGGACTAGGCATGCATCTCCCTGAGGTGTCCCCAGTCCTGACTTGGCTCAGCCCCTCCTGTTCTCTCTCTCGGCTCTGGACTGGTGCAGGCCTAGCTGGGTGGAGCCAGACTGAGAGAGACGACTAGGGAGGTGTCATGGCTGCTGTCCTGGCCCTGCAGCCCCCAGTCCTGAGTTTGCTCCTCGACACCAGACAGTTGAAGCTTCTGAGCAGAGCAGAGATTCCCTCCCGTTCTGTGCCTCAGTTTCCCCAAGCTCACTTTCCTTCCTTTATCCTCATAAGCATAAGCAGTCTGTGGCAGGGCAGGAGCATCAGCTTGCTGGTCAGCCTGAAGCTGAGGAGGTAGTGGGTCTCAGGAGGGAGGGGAGGGGCGTGACCTATGCACTCACTGGAGCTCCAGGAGCCCTGCTCATGCATCAGGACTTGGTATGAGTGCTGTCCTGTAGATGTGGGCCTGGTCTAGCCGGCTGCCAATCAGCCACCAAGCTCATGAAATGGATATACACAGCCACAAAATCCAGGGAGGCTGTCTCTGGACAGAGCAGGAAGGGGCAGGTGCCACTGGTTCTGATGCACCACCTTGCTATATATTCTCAAGTTCAGACCCAGACCAAGGCTCTCTGGACAGAGCATGAGTGGGGCTCCAATCACGCTAATAGGGAAACTAAGGGCCCTCCTTCCCAGGGCTGCCTTGTAGCGTGATGGCTGCGGATGTGAGTACATGACACAGTCAGCAGTTGATTGGCACGAGCCATCTGTCTTCTGCAAGGCAGGGACCATGGCATTCCCCATCCTTTCTGGGTTCTGAACATTTTCAAAAGGTCTGCAGGGGGCTAGTGTGTGTGCAATGTGTTGTGTGGGGTGTGTGTACTCTATGTGTGTTTGTGTTCTAAAGATGGGAGCAGAGTCAGAAGTGCTCCCCACACCCTGTGGGGCCAGGGTGACCTGTTTCTGAGCGGTGCTGAGCCTTGTCACTCATCTGTCACAGATGCAGCCTTTCTCTTGAAGTCCTTAGTCCTGATTGGTCCATCTGTAGCTGAGTAGATAGCTTTCAAAATTCTTTCTCCTAGGACTCTGAGGAACAAGTGCCCCAGAGTTTCCCACAATCTCTCTATGCCAGGACTGTTTACAAATGGAGTTCTTAAGAAGCCAGGCATTGAGGGGGCGGGGTAAAGGGAGCGTTGGAGACAGAAATGCAGATGGTGAGTGAGGGGTCTGACCAGACTAGAGTCTTCTGTGTTCTTTTGGGTGAAGAAGTGGGTTCCGGTGAGGCTCAGGAAAAGGACTGGTGTAGAAGGAGGTGCTGGGAGAAGAGAGAGAGATTTCCTTGGAGGAGACCAGTGCCTGGGCACCGGGACTGGAGGCCACTAAGGAGACTGTGAATTCGGAGATTGATATCCAGCGAATGTAAGAGTGTCACAGGGACGAGATTATTTGAATTACTGACTTTCAGGGGCTGAAGAAGTGTGTATGGAGGTGTGTCTGAAAATGGGGAGGGGGAGAAAGAATGGGGGGGTCACTAAACAAAGAGTTATGTTAAAGCTAGCACACTGCAAGTTGGTGGGGACAGCATGTCAGACTCAGGTCCCAAGGACTTCCTTTCTCAGCTCGTTTTTCTCACCTGTGAAATGGGATTGTTGTGAAGGCTCCCGGAAGGAAAAGAAGACGTTCTTGGCTTCGGGTTGAGTGGAACAGCTGTTATAGTATGGATGCAGGTAGGGTCCGTAGTGAGTGGGTCGAAGTACTCGGAGCTGCGGGGTCAGCATTGCCCCCTAGTGGCGATCTTGCAAACAACAGGCAGAGCCACCGGGTTGGCGAGGAAGGCGGCCGCTGTCAAGTCGCCGGCAGCTCAGCATCTGTCTGTCTGTCTGTCTGTCGGGAGCCAGGGCGCAGCCAGGACCTCTGGGGCAGAAGGCATGGTAGGTGAGGGGGATGCGGGCCCTGTTCCGGGTGCTGTGGTCTGACAGGCGCGGCTCTCAGGGTGGGAACACTCTGTGGGGCACTTGGGAGTTGTGGGGGAGACCACTCAGCCAACCGGGTTATTGCTGTCATTTTTCTGATTACTGTCAGCGCTGTTGGCTGCCGCCGGTGACCCTTTCTCTAGTCACAAGTCATCTTTCTTGAACCTGGGCTGTCACCTGCCCCATTCCCAGATCCTCTCTCGGTGAGAGTCCCAAGTATTGAGAACCCCAGGTATAGTAGGTTCCCAGGTATTTACACTGGGAACCACTCAGACGACAGAAAACAGAGCCGATGTTGGGTCGAAGTACAGTTTGAGCCTTTTTATCCCTTCACTTGACCCCACGGTAGCTTTCTCTGCACACCAAGGTCACCACAGCTTTCTGTGTGTCAGGTCTGCCCTTTGTCAATGCGTTTTGTGGATTAAACGCCTGGACCTTCCACCTGGAGCTGGGGAGGTCAGGTCTGCCCTGGCAGTTGCTTCAGAGCCCTGGCTCTTCAAGCAATATTGCAGCTGTGCCCACTCTTCTGATGTCCACCTTGAGTGGCTCTCCTGAAGTCCTTCTTGAAAGGGAACTACCCAGAGATGGCCAAGCCTGTTCTTGGAAGAACCTGTCATTTATTCAAAGGTTTCAGAAGATCATGGCTTTCCAAGTAAAGGGCCAATCATCATTTAAAAATGATTACATTTATGTGTGTGTGTGTGTGTGTGTGTGTGTGTGCGCGCACGCGTGACCTGGCGTGTGTGTAGAGTTAGTGGATAACTTGTTGGAGTTGGTCTTTCTTTCTCCCATGTAGTTCCCAGGAATGGACACAGGTCATCAGACTTGGCGGCAAGATGGTTTATCTGCTAAGCCATCTCACTGGCCCCAATTTTATTAATTTACTTAATTATTTTTTGTTTTGGTTTCTGAGACAGGGTTTCTTTGTGTAGTTTTGGTGCCTGTCCTAGATCTTGCTCTGTAGACCAGGCAGGCCTTGAACTCACAGAGATCCGCCTGGCTCTGCCTCCCGAGTGCTGGGACTAAAGGTGTGCGCCACCACTGCTGTGCTCTATTTTATAATTTTTAAGGTTCGCACTTTTAGTGCTCTGCGGTTGTAATGCACTTTACAGCAGGTGGCAGGTATTTTTCTTTCTCAGAGTCACGTGACTATCAGCTTGTCCTCTTCAGGTGGCACCTTCAGTGTGATGATTTAGGACAGAGCTGGGATTACTTAATGACTTCTGGGCATCTTTCCCCTCTATTCCAGACTCCTCCCTGCCTCAATTGTTCCGTTTTTCCTGGAGAGCTGTCCCCAGATGGTTCAGGGAGCCCCCTGTTCTGCAATGGCAGTGAGGTCAATGGAAGCTTTGACCCTGAGGACTTGAACCTGACTGACGAGGCCCTGAGGCTGAAGTACTTGGGCCCACAGCAGTTAGAGCTGTTTGTGCCCATCTGTGCCATGTACCTGTTGATCTTTGTGGTGGGCACTGTGGGCAACGGGCTGACCTGCACCGTCATCCTGCACCATAAGGCCATGAAAACACCTACCAACTTCCACCTCCTCAGCCTTGCTGTATCTGACTTGCTGGTGCTTCTGGTGGGCCTGCCCCTGGAGCTGTACGAGATGCGGCACAATTACCCGTTCCAGCTAGGGGCCAGTGGCTGCTACTTCCGAATACTGCTCTTCGAGACCGTCTGTCTAGCTTCTGTGCTCAATGTCACGGCCCTGAGTGTGGAGCGCTATGTGGCCGTGGTGCATCCACTCCAAGCCAAGTCTGTGATGACCCGGGCCCACGTGCGCCGCATGCTGGGGGCCATCTGGGTCCTTGCTGTGCTTTTCTCTCTGCCGAACACCAGCCTACACGGCCTCAAGCAGCTGTATGTGCCCTGTCGGGGCCTGGTGCCTGACTCAGCTGTGTGTACTTTGGTGCGTCCCCGAGGCTTCTACAACTTGGTGATACAGACCACCACACTGCTCTTCTTCTGCCTGCCCATGGTTGTCATCAGTGTGCTGTACCTGCTCATTGGGCTGCGCCTGCACCGGGAAAGGATGCTGCTCCAAGAGGAGGTCAAAGACAGGAAAAGTGCAACGGCCCGGAAGACCTGTAGCAGAAGGCCTCAACTTCGAGATAGGGGACGGAGACAGGTGACCAAGATGCTATGTAAGTGTTATTGTTGAGGAAGGAGCTGAGCCTCCGTGGGTCTGGGGAAGGTGTTGAGCTTCTGGCTTTTTGGAAGCTGGTCTTGGGTCCTCTGCGCTTCTTCCCAGACCTCCTCTTTTTATTTCTGGTTTTTCGAGACAGGATTTCTCTGTGTAATCCTGGCCGTCCTGGAACTTGCTATGTGACCAGGCTGGCCTTGAGTTCAGAGATTCACCTGCCTCTGCCTCCCGAGTGCGGGGGTTAAAGGCGTGCACTACCACCGCCGCCACCGGGCTCTCCTGTCCACTTTTCAAGGATGGGAGGACAGGGAGCTGGAGAGGCCAGCTGCTAAGCATGGCGCGGATCAAGGCAGGCCTCTCTTCTCTGTTCTTGCAGTTACGCTGGTTGTGGTGTTTGGCATCTGCTGGGCTCCATTCCACGCAGAACGCCTCATGTGGAGCTTGGTGTCCCACTGGACCGAGGGCCTGCTCCTGGCCTTCCAATTTGTGCACGTTGTATCTGGTGTCTTCTTCTACCTCGGCTCAGCAGCCAACCCAGTGCTCTACAGCCTCATGTCCAGTCGCTTCCGGGAGACCTTCCGGCAAGCCCTAGGCCTGGGAACCCAGTGCCGTCGCCGCCAACGACGCTGTCATAGCTCCCATAACCTCAGCAGATTGACCACAGGCAGCAGCACCCTGTATGACTTGGGTTCCCGGAACAGCAGGGCTGGACCCCTGGCTGAGAATGGGGATCCAGGATTTCAGCAAGAAGCAGATCTCTCCTGAGTAAAATCCCAAAGGAAGCTAACCCCCTAGGCCAGAGGGTCCCAGACAGTCTGGGAGCTATTGGGGTGGGCTTGGAAAGTCGGATCAGCACCCCGGTGACTCCCACCCTGCCCTCATATTTGAGTGTTGAGGGAAACAGCAAGGAAAAAAGGATTGAACCCCAATTGTCAAAGACTCCCATTGAGGTCCAGGCAAGCTGATTCAGCAGTTAATGCTTGCTGTTTCCAGAGGACCTGAGTTCAGGTCCCAGCACCCACATGGCAGCTCACAACTACCTATAACTGCAGCTCTAGGTCATCTGACACTCTCTTTTGGTTTCTGAAGGCCCCACATGTACATAGCACACATGCAAAAAAAAAAAAAAAAAACCTTAAAAAAAGACCCACAATGAGCCAGGCACCTGCTGTATCTCCAGACCCCAGACCCCCAGCTAAATTCTCTCCCACAGAACAATCACAGTCACCTAGACCTCAGCAACTGTCTCTCCGGGGATCCCTCCTTCCTCTCTAGTTCATACATGTCTCCACTGGGGCCTAGCTGTGGTTCTGAACTACCACAGGCTCTCACCTACCCTTCCCTCCAGCTCTTGTGCTACACACACTTGGGACCATCTTCTCACCATGACCCTTCCTGGCTTCTCATGCTGCACTGAAATCTGAGCCTGATAGAGCGGCCAGGTGGCAGAGGTTCCCAGGGACGCTGGGGACCTGGATCTAATCTCCACCTTTGTCACCAGCTTGTGGCTCTGTGGCATCAAGCGAATCATCCTGCCTTCCTAGGCCTTGGTTCCTTGTTTGCAAAGTGAACAGTGTGATGAGACGCCAGTGTCGCCCTTTGGTGCTAGCTGGATTCTCATCTGTGTGCACAAAAACCAACCACGGCTCCAAGCCGTCCAGGGCAGGGCCTTTGCTTGTCTTGGGGCCGACAGGGCCAACCTGTGAGCAGTGGCCTTTCTCACCTGCAGACAGGCTGACCTGGCAGCCCCAGATGAGCAAAGCACCAGATACTGTCAGCCAGGGGATCTCTGGAGGAAGAAACATGGGCTCACCAAGGACCAGAAGAGGCCATGCAGCGGCAGTGTGTCTTTGTCAACTTGACACAAACTAGAGTCACCTGGGGAGAGGGAACATCAGCTGAGGAATTACATCCATCAGACTGGTCTGTGGACATGTCTGTGGGACATATCCATGACTAATGATTAATGTGGCAGGGCCCAGCCCACTGTGGGTGGTGCCGCTCCTGGGCAGGTGGTCCTAGGTTGTCTAAGAAAACAAGCTGAGCAAGCTATGGGGGAGCAAGCCAGTAAGCCCAGTTCCCCCATGGCTTCTGCTCCAGTTCCTGCCTCCAGGTTCCTGCCTTGTGTTCCTGCCTTGGTTTCCCTTGGTGATGCACAGTAAGCTGAAATAAACCCTTTCCTCCCCAAGTTGGCTTTGGTCAGTGTTTTATCACAGCATCAAAATTCAGACGAGGACATACAGTTCTGCTAAGGGGCCTGGGTGGTCAGGGACAATACTTGAAATTTCATGCCACTCTGATTCCAGGGACAACCTGGTGCTCAGGACTCCATTAGTGGATGAAACGTGTCCTGCTTCAAGTTGCTGGGTCTTGTCCTGAGAGTCCTGGTGTCCACAGCTAGGGGCTGCACAGTGACCTGTAGACAACCTGCCAACTGGTGTCCTAGGTTCCCAGCCTGCCCAGTGAAGGAGACGGTGCAGGTTGTTCGTGAGTCAGTTTTACATCACTGTGACAATACCTGACAGGAAGCTGGACATGGTGACACACAGCTTTAATCTCGGCGCCTTGAAAGTGATGATAGGAAAATCATGAATCTGAAGCTAGCTGGGCTACATGATGAGACCCTCCCCCCACTGAAAAACCAAATAAACAAATACCATTTCTTTTGGCTCAGGGTTTCAGTCTGTGGTCAGCTGGCTCCATTATTTCTGCCTGTAGTGAGAGAAGGGCATGATGAGGCTGAGTTTCTTACCTCATGTAGCCAGAAAGCAGTAAAATGCTGCAGGAAAAAAAATACATTACCTTTTTTCTCCCAGGGCATACTCCCAGGGACCTACTTCCTGTAACTCAGCTTTACCTCTAGAAGTTTCCATCACCCTCCAGTAATACCAAGAAATTATGAATCCATCAATAGCACGTATGACCCAATCACTTCCTCAAAACTCCATTTTCAAACATAGCTGCACTGGGAACCAAGCCTTCAACATGTGAGCCTTTCTGGGGGGCTGTAATATCCAAATCATCGCAGTTGTAGTTTATAAATAATAAACACTCACTGTAGAAAATGTGGAAATGCAAACAAGCGAATGTGGAAGAATGAAGTGGGGGTGGGGCTAGCCAGATGGCTCAGTCCATGAGGCTCTCGCCTTGTGAGCATGAGGATCCTGTTCAACCCGCAGAGCCTACAGGACGATGCCTGGTGTCAGTCACCTGTGATAGGTGGCATTTGAGGCTGTCCAGCTTTTACAAACACACATGCATAGGCACAGAGATCACACACGTGCGCGCACGCATGCACACACACACACACATGCGTATATCGATCCCACACACAAACACACATATGCATTCACCTGCACACACACACACACACACAAGCATACCATTTGTTTGTTTGTTTTGTTTTTTGAGACAGGATTTCTCTGTGTAGCTCTGGCTGTCCTAGAACTCACTCTTCAGAACAAGCTGGCCTGGAACTCACAGATATCCACCTGCCTCTGCCTCCCGAGTGCTGGGATTAAAGCCGTGTGCCACCACATCCAGTACATGCATACATTTTTGAGAGCACTTTCACCAGGGGCCGTAGGGAAGGAGGAATAGGAACTTGCTTAATGAGTAAAGAATTTCTGTTTTTCGAGACAAAAAGCTCTAGAGGTTAGCTGTGCAATTATTATCCTTAATAATACTAGTACTAGTTACTAGTTACTTTTCCCTAGTTCTGTGACCAAATAGCTGTTAGAAGCAATGTAAGGAAATGGTTTAAGGGGTCGAGCCCACTGAGGTGGGGATGGCAGAGTTCGTGGTGGTGGGAATGTGCAGCCATGGAAACGCGTAGGCTCAGCTGGCTTTCTTTTTCCCTTTCCTCTTTTCATTCTGTGCAGTATCCCTGCGATGGGAGGTGCTGCCCACATTCAGAGTAGATCATCCCTCTCCAGTTAAACTCTAGAACACCCCTGGACAGAGATGCCCAGAAGTGTGTCTCCTAGGTTATTCCAAATCCAGTCAAATTGACAATGAAAATGAACCATCACAATACTGAACCATTTAAACCATTTAAATGGTTAAGATGGTAAACTTATTGTGTATATTTTATCATAATTTTTTCCATCACTTTGCTCTACTGTATATATTTTGGCATATTTCCTTCTCAAAGTGTTTTATCTGGCTGTTCTCACCATCTATAAACAAGTCTGCCCCGCTTTTTCCATAGAAGATGAAGGACTAAACAAAGTCGAGGCTGCAACTCATTTGACCCATGGGCTCCGCTGTGGCGGGCCTTGGCCAGCCTAAATAAGCTCATAAGAGTCTCATAAGCTACCGTGTGGAGGAGTCCCCAGACACTGGCCAAGAAGGGCCCCCTCCCTCCTGTCCTCTGCGCTTGGAAGAGCTGACCAAACCCAGGAAAGAAAAGCCACGCTCCCTCCAGGAGCCACCACTGCACAGATTCCGGCTAGCCAAAGACGGGGGGTGGGAGGGGGGGGAGGGGGGGGGGGGGGGGGGGCGGGGAGGGGGGGTGGGGGGCGGGGAGGGGGGCGGCACAGGGACCAGGGGCAGACAGCAGAGGCTGGGGCGGAAGTACTCTAAGGGCGGTGGGAGAAGCGGGGACCTCAAGGAGACTACAAATGGACCAGGGACTGAGGGAAAAGCTGGCTGTAGGAAGGGAGTTTCCTCAGGGGAATCCTGGATGTGTGGCGTCAGGATGCACACAACCTGAGCTCCTAAGCAGACTTGGAGAGTGGTGGGAGTAGGCCGGTCAGTGACTGCAGGGACAAGGGGGATTCCGGGAGCAAAGGAGCCTGGGAAAAGATGCTATTTAGAGCTGAGTGCTAAAGGACCACCTCCCTCGCAGCACTGGGTAGCCTGTGGGTAGACGTTAAAACTGTTCCCAGAGACCAGCTCGGGACTCCCAGAGGTCTCTGTTCAGTGACAGAAGGGTTCCTGATGAGTGGAGTCCGTGTGTGTGTGTGTGTGTGTGTGTGTGTGTGTGTGTGTGTGTGTATGTGTGTGGTGTATGTATGTGTGTGTGTATGTGTGTGTGCATGCGCGTGCGCGCGAGCCTGTGTGTTTGAAGGGCTGTTCCACGAAGAGAAGCACAGCAGATAAAAAATTGAGGAATAACGTGCTCCTGGCTGTGAACTTGCTATATCTATTGAGTGTCCACAGGCTGTCAGTAGCCAGGTTCTGTATGTCATAGGCCACCAGTGGCCCTGGAAAATGGAACAGCAGCCAAGCTCAGTCCTTGAGAAAAAGGACTCGGATGGAGAAGAGAGCAGCAATCCCTACCTAGGGCACTCACAGGGGACAGAGGCCTCAGCTCTGTGCTCCCTCTAGAAGGCTTTGCTGCTCCTGTGCATTGTCAGGGTGGGGCTTTGAGCTCTGTTGGCCTCAGGGCCACTCTGGCTAGGAGCCAACTTTTCCGAAAGCATATGGCTTATTTGGTAGGTGTGCTGTCACCACATCTCTTTCTCATAGAATTTGCATGCCAACTCCTGCACGCCACTCCTGCATTACCATAAATGACAGCAAAACCTCCAAGTACTTTTGCTGCTCCGGAGTGCTCGCTGCCACGTGGTCTTCTGGCCTGTGGCCACCCTGTTAATTGTTTAGGTTAGCAAAGTGTTTAGTGAGGTACCAAATCTAAAATGTAGACAGGTGCTGTAGTCAAAGTGCTTCTGTTCGGAGTTCAGATCCATGGAGATCCACGGAAATCCACGGAAATGCCAGGTGTGTGTGGTGGCCAGGCTAGAATTCCAGCCTCAGAAGGTACAGACAGGGTACCCCAGAGCAAGCTGGCTGGCAACATTAGTACTATTTTTGAGCTCTGGGTTTGATTGAGACCCTGCCTCAATAAAGAAGAAGAATGGAAGAAGAATTAATGGAAGATGGATCCAGGAAAGCTCCGGGTACCAGCCTGGGCCTCTATATGCACACACACACACCACACTTGTAAACAGATGCATACATACAAGTACATCACAAACACTCGGAAAAGGGCAGTCCAGGGCTCCTTACCTTGGTACAGTTTTCCTCACCCCCCTAACACACACACACACACACACACACACACACACACACACACACACACACGCTCCCCAAGTTGAAATGTGAGGCTATGTCTAGGTGTGTTTTTGAGACAAGACCTCTGGTATCAGGCTGGCCTCAAACTCCCAGCAAAGCCAAGGATGACTGACAAACTCTGGATCTCGTCTCCACCTCTTCAGTGCCACCACACTTGGCTGATTCCTAGGATTTTCACCCACATTTCTGTGTTGTGTTAAAGCTTATCAAGGGTAAGGTGGTGGTGGCGCATGCCTTTATAATGCCAGCACTCGGGAGGCAGAGGCAGGCGGATCTCTGTGAGTTCGAGGCCAGCCTGGTCCTCAGAGCAAGATCCAGGACAGGCACCGAAGCTACACAGAGAAACCCTGTCTCGAAAAAACAAAAACAAAAACAAAAAACTGTTAACCTCTAAGCCAGTAAGCCAGGTGTAGCCAGGTGACACGTCTTTAATCCCAGCACTCGGGAGGCAGAGGCAGGTGGATCTCTGTGAGTTTGAGGCCAGTCTGGTCTACAGAGTGAGTTCCGGGACAGCCAGAGCTACACAGTGAGACCCTATCTCGAAACCAAACAAACAAAAAACAAAAACAAAAACAACAAACCTGTTAACCTTTAAGTCTTAAGCTTGTTTTGAGAAAGAGATGATAAAATGTTGAAAAACCAGCTAGTATAATGTGAAGCTTCAACGGATAGGTCTCGACCAGGACAAACAGCGTCCAGCATCTTCAGCAACAGGTCTGAAGAGAGGGGCGGGGCCGGGATTTAGGCTCCTCCCACCTCGCGGGGCTGGTCCTTCCTCTTCCTGGAAACTCACGCCTTCAGATAGATCTAGGTGCTTGGAGCGAGCCTGGCTTCCTACTCCTCAAACAACAGCAGCGTTTATGGCCATTTTCTTTCCTCCGGCTCCATCAGCTCCCAGGTCCCCGAATCTTGCCGGAGCCTAAATCACCTGGACCGCCTCCGGACCTGAGCCACCTGACCCGCGTCAAGGTGTCCGGCGCGAGCCGGAACTGAAGCGTGGACCCTGCGCAGGAGCAGCACGTGCAGGCGGGCCACGGATGCTCGCACCGCCCGCCTCAGGGGTCTGCATGGGCTCTGGTTGGTCCAAGCGAGTCGCAGAGGCCTGCCATCTTCCTCCGGGGCCTTGGGTATTGAGTGACATCTGGGAAGGTGTGAAGGAGCTGGCCTGCAGCACTGGGCTGGCGCACCCTAGCGGCACCGGAGTGTGTGTGTGTGTGTGTGTGTGTGTGTGTGTTATTATGATTGCAGGGGTTGTGGCTTGAGTGTGTGTGTGTTATTATTGCAGGGGTTGTGACTAGAATGTGTGTGTGTGTGTCTTATGATTGCAGAGGTTGTGGCTTGAGAGTGTGTGTGTGTGTGTGTGTGTGCGCGCGTGTGTGTGTGTGTGTCTTATTATAATTGCAGGGGTTGTGACTTGAGTGGCCAGTGTTCTGAGTTGCTCTGTGTGTAGTAATGAATGTTGCTCCGGTGTTATTGCCGCTGGAGAGCTGAGGCATTTGAGTTGTGGGTGCTGTTTTTGTGCCAGCGTGAGGTCTTTATTCTATTTGAATAGTTGTTAGTAATGTTAGGTATTTTGGAACGTTATTCTAAAACCTGAGCATTCCTAGTTGTTTGCTCATTTTAGGTTGAGGAATTTCCATTTCCAGGTTGTTGCAAAACCAGGAGGTGCTATACTGAACCACAGTCTGCACCAAAGTTGTCATGTTTTTAGGCCAATTTTTAAATATTTTCTGGTGTGAGCAAAGCATTCCAAATAAAAAGTAGGCTCAGTGTGGTGGTGTAACCCTGGAATTCGGGGTTCCTTTTTGTTGGTTCTTAGTTAATAAAATAATTTTAAAACCAGGGACCATTTTATTGGAATTTAAAAGAAAAACAACAGGGCAGCAAGATGTAAATCATAGCAGCTGCCAGGAAGCGGGAGATGGGTAAGAGGAACAAGTAAGTCCAGGCTGATAAGACTGGCCAGCAGGTAAAGTGCTTGTGCCACAGTCTGGTCCCACGTGGCTTTAAGTGAGAGCCCACTCCTGAATGTTTTCCTCTGATCTCCACATGTGTGCTGTGGGAAGCATATCCATATACACACCAGAGAGAGAGAGAGAGAGAGAGAGAGAGAGAGAGAGAGAGAGAGAGAGAGAAAGAAATGTGATTTTAAAAAATGTTTACTATTTTTAATTATGTGTGTGGATCTGTGTGTGGGTGTCGATGGAAGCCAGAGGCACTGGGTCCTTCTAGAGCTGGAGTTACAGATGGTTGTGAGCCACCTACAGTGGGTAGTGTGCATTCTTAACAGCTGAGCCATCTCTCCAGCATCCAAATGTAATTCAACAAGAAAAGAAGTGGTGCCTTTTAAGTTAGAGACCAAGAAAGCTGACAGTGTCAGCAATGGAGGTCAGCAAGCAGTTGCCTGGTAGGAAGGGGAGGGAGGCTTCAAAGAAGGAGTGAAACCAGGTGGTGGCACTCCTTTAATCCCAGCATGCGGGAGGCAGAGGCAGGTGGATCTCTAGGAGTTCGAGACCAGCCTGGTCTACAGAGTGAGTTCCAGGACAGCCAGGACTAAGAAACTTAAGCAGTTCATTCCAATCCTAGAATCTGAAGTGGGGCTTTGTCAACAGCTTAAGTCTGTGCATGGGGTCACTGGCCAGGAATTGTTGTGCTGGAAACCTACCTGGATCATGTCATCGAGGTGGAGGTTGGAGTGTCCGTTCAAGGTCATCCCTAACTGCATAGCCAATAGCCCTGGCCAGCCCCACACCATAACCTGGACACCCCTCCCCTTGTCTCATACCATAGGAGTTCAGAGCTTTGTTCAGGGAGTTAGCTGGGCAATATGGCAGCAGAGTTGTGGTAGAGTACTGAAGCGGACTTTGAAACATTGGGAGGAGCTGACTTGTTCTGCAGGGAATTCCATGCCTGAGCTTGGAAGCAGAGATAAGGCCAAAGACTTGGCCTTCTTGACTGATATCACAAGCCATTTAAATATGCTGATAGTTCTTGGCAAGGACGGCCATTATAGTTATACAAATGCATGATTCACTTCGCTCATTCCTGGCAAAACTGTCTTTGTCTTGTCTTTGACAAGGACCCTGTCTGGCCCATTTCTCCATGCTGAAATTAGTTTCTGAAAATGAAAGTTGTGGCTTGAACTACATTCCCAGAATGAAAGAGCTGACGACTGGATTCCAGGAAAGGTTCTCTGATTTCAGGCTTTATGAAAATGAGCTGTTATTGTTCAGTTCATCCTTCTCAGTGAATATGAATCATGTCAGCGGGGAGCTGCGATGGTAAGCTGTGGGACTTCAGGGCAGCGCTGCACAGAGAGCCGAATATGCCAGCCCTGGAGTCTCTTGGATCTACAGGCAGTTTGGGAATGGTTACCCCCAATATAAAACCATCTTGCCCATGTTTGGAAGCACTCATGTGTGTGAGCTGTCACTTTCTGTCAGGGTTTGAGTTATGTGGGACAGTCAAAGAAGGAGAGTGTAGATGAACAGTCTTATTAAATAAGAAACACAGAGCCAAATGCAGAGTTAAAAGCCCAAGAGGTCAGAGCAGTAGCTGAGAGCTGAGACTTAAAACCGCCTTTCTTACCCTTTGCTGCCACTGTCGTCCTTCCTCTCAGAAAGAGACCTACTTCCTGTGTATCTGTCTTTTTATTGACTTTCTGTTTTGCCTTTTCATTGGTTGTAAACCCAACCACATGACCTCGTCACTGCCTGTCTATACAGACCTCCACATCTTCTATGGTTGGTACTGAGATTAAAGGCATGTGTCTCCATGCTGGCTGTATCCTTGAACACACAGAGGTCTGTCTGTCATGTGATCAGGATTAAAGGTGTGCACCACCACCGCCCGGCTTCTGCTATGGCTTGCTATTAGCTCTGACCCCCAGGCAATTTTATTTATTAACATACAAATAAAATCATTTTTCAGTACAAATAAAATATCACCATAGAAGAGTCACTCCAGGATGAAATTAGGCCTTACAGGCAAAGCAGGGAGGTCGAGCCTCAACGGGCTGAACCTCGAACAGCCATGCAGAAACACATCTATTGATTGTTACATAGAAGTTGTTTTGGGGGAAAACGTTCCTCATACCAAAGTCCCTGGTCTACTCTTTGTATTTCGTGAAGGAAAGCATCAGACCTCTGCAGCTTCAGTCCTTGTTGTACACTGTGGGCAGTACCCAATGCAGGACAGCCAGGTGGGCAGTACCCAATGCAGGACAGCCAGGTGGGCAGTACCCAATGC
>CABHPH010126785.1:0-30804 GCA_902168325.1 Peromyscus nudipes
TTTTTTTTTTTTCTCGAGACAGGGTTTCTCTGTGTAGTTTTGGTGCCTGCCCTGGATCTCGCTCTGTAGCCCAGGCTGGCCTCGAACTCACAGAGATCTGCCTGGCTCTGCCTCCCGAGTGCTGGGATTAAAGGCGTGCGCCACCACCGCCCGGCTTCAACTTTTTATCATTTTTTTGGTATAATTATAATTACATCATTTCCACCATATCTTTCCTGCCTCCAAGCCCTCCCATTGACCCTTCACTGTGTTCTAATCCGTGGCCTCTCTTTGCTTTAACAACAGTTACTGTTTGAGTGTGACCTGTGTTTGGCTGTAGATCCTCCCAGGTATGAAGCAGAGGGTTGGCTGCACTGGACATTGAGTGTGTAATGGAATGTGCACACAAAGGACCCTGTACATTGGAAGAGGAACAGAAAGTATTCTGGGAGAATGGACGATTCTGCTAAACTACAAATTTCCCAGACTAGCCCTGTCTTCTGGGGTGGAAGGGTAGAGCTGAGGAGGCCTGTGATGTCAGAGTCATTTGATTTCTGCTCACCCAGTGGGGGAGCTGCTACTGTCCTGAGGCCCAACTGGGTGGCCCTAGCTATTGAGGAACTCTGAGAAGGCTTAGCAATCAGGAGCTCTAGTGATAGGTAGCATGCAGATTCTTTCCACGATTCTCTCTCGTTCTGCTCTAGGGAAATGTGAGGGAGACCACAAACCATGCTATGGTGAGTGTGGGGGTCACTGACTCCACACCAGGAATAGCAAGCAGGTTGACTGAACTATCCAGGTTCAAGCTTCTTGGAGTAGAATGAATTGTGAGCCACACTTTGGTTCTGTTTGTCCATGTGGTAGCCTGGACAGTGGCCCTTAGCCTCTGAGCCTCCCTAAATGTGGATTCCCTTGGGGTGGGGGAGGCTCTACAGCCCTAGCCATGGGAACGTGATATTTGTAATAGCACTGTCCAGTGTCCACACACAAGTATTACTGTTAATGTGCAGTGGGAAGACAGATTGGAAAACTGAAGGTCTAGTTTCTAGGAGTTCTGAATATTGCATTCCACATTCAGTTTTGTGTGAAAAATTTTGTGAATAAATTGATAGAAGGCAGGTGGATAACATTTACTGATTTTCATATGTTGAACCATCTCTGCATCCTTGGGGTGAAGCCTACTTGATCACTGTGGATGATTTTTTTGATGTGTTCTTGTATTCTGTTTGCAAGTATTTTACTGAATATTTTTGCATCAATGTTCATGAGGGAAACTCTTTGTTGAGTTTTTATTTGGTTTGGGTATCTGGGTAATTGTACCTTCATAAGATGAACTGGGTAATGTTCCTTCTGTTTCTGGTTTGTGGAATAATTTGAGGATTACTGGCATGTATGATTTAATTGAGAAAAGAGTGAAAATAAGCCGGGCGGTGGTGGCCACGCCTTTAATCCCAGCACTCGGGAGGCAGAGGCAGGCGGATCTTTGTGAGTTCAAGGCCAGCCTGGTCTATGGAGGGAGATCCAGGAAAGGTGCAAAGCTACACAGAGAAACCCTGTCTCGAAAAAACAAAAAACAAAACAAAACAAAACAAAAAAAAAAGAGTGAAAATAAACTTTTATTTTCATTAACTCTTCTTTGAAAGTCTAGTAGAATTCTGTGCTAAAACCTTCTGGTCCTCAGCTTTTATGGTTGGGAGACATGTAACTTCTATTCCATTAGGGGTTATAGGTCAGTTTAAATTGTTTATCTGATCTTGATTGAACTTTAGTTAATGGTACCTATCACAAAATTATTCACTTCTTTTATATTTTCCAATTTGGTAGACTACAGGTTTTTAAGTATGCCCTTGTGAGTCTTTGGATTTCCTTGGTGCCTATTGTTGTATCCCACTGTTCATTTCTGATCTTATTAATTTGGATATTTTCTCTCTGTCTCTTAGTTTGGATAAGGGTTTGTCTATCTTGTTGATTTTTCTCAAAGAACCAACTCTGTGTTACACTGATTCATTGCAGTGTTCTCTTTGTTTCTATTTTGTTGACTTTAATCCTCAATTGGATAGTTTCTTGCTGTCTACTCCTTTCTGTTAAGCTTACTTTGTAGTGCGAAATATAGTATAGCTACTGTACCTGGTGGAAACTCCAGAGTAATGGCTCACTTAGGCTTGCAGTAATGTTTTGTAAATAATCAGTAATTGTTATCTGAGGTTTATTGAGTTGTTTTTCCTGTAGGAGCTTTAAAGCCTTTGTATGACTTCGTTCACAAGACGTTTCTGGCAAACCAAGAAGTCTTATAATGGCTGAGAATTGCTTGGGTAATGTATTCAGACAACTCTTAGATTAGATCAAAGGTTCTGATTTGTGAAGACTGACTTGCTAAAAAAATACCCTTTGTATCAATAAAAAGCAATAAAAATGCTTCTGTAAGGCTGCTTTGGGTTCAGTCCACTGAGGCTGACCTCCCTGTTCCTTTAAGGCTTCATTACATCCTCAGGTGTCTCTCTTTCTTCAGTTGTCCTGTATGAAATGTTTATCAACATTACTTCTTTTGTTGTAGAGCTTTCAGGTGTGCTGTTAAGTTGCTAGTATGAGATTTATACCATTTTCTTTAATGTAGGCAATTAGTGCTATGAGCTTTCCTCTTAGCACCACTTTCATTGTGTCCCCAAAGTTGGGTATGTTGTGTATTCATTGTCGTTGAATTTTAGAAAGTCTTTAATTTCCTTATTACTGTTGACCCTGTAGTCATTCAGTAGAGAGTTGTTTAGTTTCCAAGAGTTTGTAAGCTTTTTGTTGTTTCTGCTGTTGTTTATGTCTAGTTTTAATCCATGGTGTTCTGATAGGAATGCAATTGATTATTTCAGTTTTTTTCTTTTTTTCTTTTTTTTTTTTTCAGTTTTTTTCTTATCTGTTGAGACTTGCATTGTGTGTGAGTATGTCATCAATTTTGGGGAAAGTTTTCTGAGGTGCTAAGAAGAATATATATATATTTGAGTGGAATGTTCTGTAAATATAATTTAGTTTCATTTGGTTTCTAATGTCAGTTAGCTCCAGCATTTTTTTGTCTGAAGGACCTGTCCATTGTTGAGAGTGGGTATTGAAGTCTCTATTAGTGTGTGAGGGTCAATGTGTGATTTAAGCTGCAGAAGTGTTTCTTTTACAAAGGTGGTAGGTGACCTTGTGTTTGTGGCATAGATGTTAAGATTTGAAATGTCATCTTGGTTGATTTTCCCATTAATGAACATGTAGTGTCCTTTCCCACCTCTTTTGATTTTTTGTTTGAATTCTATTTTGTTGGATATTAAAATGACTGCACCTGCATGCTTCTCAGGTCCTTTTGCTTGGAATATCTTTTTCCAGCCCTTTACCTTATGGTAATGTCTATCCTTGATGTTGAAGTGTGTTTCTTATATGCAGTAGAAAGAAGGACCCTGTTTTTGCATTCTTTCTGTTAATCTGCATCTTTTATTTGGGAATTGAGGCCATTGCTATTGAAAGATATCAATAAACAATGATTGTTAATTCCTGTGTTGTTGTTGTTAGTGTGTATGTATGTGAGTGTTTGTGTTTGTGTGTGCTTCCCTTCTTTTCATTTTGCTGATATGAGATTATTTCCTGTGTTTTCATGATATGGTTAACCTCCTTGGGTTGGATTTTTCCTTCTAGCACCTTGAGTAGGGCTGCATTGTAGATAGATATTATTTAAATTTGACTTTATCATGGAATATCTTATTTTCTTCATTAATGGTGAATGAAAATTTTTTGGATATAGTAATCTGGGCTAGGATCTGTGGTTTCTTAGAGTCTCCAGGACTTGTATCCAACACCCTTCTGGCTTTTAGAGTCTCCATTGAGAAGTCAGGTATAATTCTCATAGGTCTGCCTTTGTATGTTACTTGATCTTTTTCCTTTGCAGCTTTTAATCTTTCTTTGTTCTCCTTGTTAAGTGTTTTGGTTATTATGTGGCAAGAGGACTTTCTTTTCTGGTCCAGTCTATTTGGTGTTTTGTATGCTTCTGGTACCTTGATAGGTACCTCCTTTAGGTTAGGAAAATTTTCTTCTATGATTTTGTTGAAAATATTTTCTGGACCTTTGAGTTTGTATTCTTCCCCTGGCTTAGTCTTTTCATAGTTTACCATATTTCTTGGATATTTTGTGTATGATAATTTTTAGATTTAATGTTTTCTTTGATTGACGTATCAATTTCTTCTATTGTATCTTCAATGCTTGAGATTCTCTCTTCCATCTCTGTGTTCTGTTGTTGATGCTCGCCTCTGCAGTTCCTCTTTGCAGTCCTAAATTTTTCATTTCCAAGACTCTTTCAGTTTGTGTTTTCTTTATTGCTTCTATTTCCATTTTCAGGTCTTTTACACTTTTATTTGTTTCTTTCAATTGTGTGTTTTCTTGGCTTTATTTAAGGTATTTATTGGTTTCCTCCAGTTGTTTGTGTTTTCCTGGCTTTCTTTGAGGGATTTGTTGATTTCCTCTAATTGCTTGTGTTTTCCTTAAGGCATTTATTTCCACTTCAATCACCATATAGTTGGTTTTAAGGTCTTTTTTTTTTTTTAATTTATTTTTGGAGCTGAGGACCGAACCCAGGGCCTTGCTCTACCACTGAGCTAAATCTCCAACCCTAAGGTCTTTTTCTCGTGCCTCAGCTATGTTGTAATATTCAAGACCTGCTGTGGTAGGATAGTAGGGCTCATTGGTGATATAAGCCCTGACTGTTATTGATTATGTTCATAAGCTGACATCTAGGCATCTAGGTTTGGGTTGATTATAAGTCTAGATGCTGAATTCTGGGTTTGTCTTGGTTGGGTTGGAGTTTTGTTCCTAGATTTTTGCTTTCTCTCTGGATTTTCAGAGAGTATTTGTGCTGAGTGTTGTCTTTTTTACTGGCCTGATTGGCTGGTGTGTTCATGGGGAAATGCTTGCTGCTGTTGCAAGCTGGGGGAAGAGCATTTTAGGGATCCACAGGAGGTGTGGAGGGGGAAGGGGAAGCTGCCTTTAATGTTCTATTTCTGTGCTAGGGGCAACTGTGAAAATTGTGTCTGGGGTAACAGTGTGGTAGATCTTCAGACAACCTACCTGGTCTTCCGGCAGGCATGGCATATTGCTGATTAGAGGGGGTGGCTGCCTGAGTTGAGGACTGGGACACAGAGATAAGGCAAATGGGGATGGTCTGAGGGATCCACAGGTGGTGTGGACAGAATGAGAGGAAGGTACCCCTGGTATTCTGTTCCAGTGCTGAGGGCAACTGTGAGAATTGGGTCTATGGTAACAAACAGTGGGGTAGGTCTTTAGACAGCCTACCTAGTCTTCTGGCAGGCATGGCCTGTGGTTGAGCAGAGGGTGTCTGCCCAAGCTGGGAGCTGGAACACAGAGATGGGGCAGGAAGGGAAGGGCAGGTAAGGATGGTCTATGGGATCTATAGGATGCGTGGACAGGGGGTAGGGGATACCTCAGCTGGTGTTGTGTTCCAATGCTAGTGGCAACCTGAATATTGGGTCTCTGGTATTGGAGAGTGGTGAATGCCCATGGACAGCCTACTTGGTCCCATACCCAACATCTTAATACTGAGGCAGCAGATTCGTAGGGCTTGTTTACATACTTCTTTATTTGGGTTTTTGTTTTTGTTAAAACTGTGAAAGACTTTCAGTTTATTGGATAAAAAGTACTATGTGGGCTGGGCAGGTAACTTAGCAAGTATTATTCTTGGGGTTGACCTGAGTTGATATCAGTTCAGATACCAACACCCAAGTTGGGAGGCTCATAACCACTTGTTACTCCAGATCCAGGGTATCTTACACCCTCTTCTGGTGTGGCACCTGTACACACATGGAAGACATTCTTTTTTGCACATCCAAACATACACATAAAGATGATGATAGACTTGTTTTCAAAAGTGCTTATGACAATTAGAGCCAAACAAGTTGCTTTAGGTGTATAATACAAATCATATATTGTTTCTTTAAAAATCTGTTATTTTGCATTTGGTTTTTTTTTTTTTTTAAAGATTTATTTATTTATTGTGTATACAGCATGTATGACTGCAGACCAGAAGAGGGCACCAGATCTCATTACAGATGGTTGTGAGCCACCATGTGGTTGCTGGGAATTGAACTCAGGACCTCTAGAAGAGCAGCCAGTGCTCTTAACCTTTGAGCCATCTCTCCAGCCCCGCATTTGGCTTTTAAAAGTTACATTTCCTCATTCTGGTGCAGACTTACATTCAGTCTTCAAAGATAGGAAACAAAATAGTTCCCGAATGATCGTAACAGACACCCTGGTTTTATCATAAGGGAATGAGATACTTTTGTAGTCAAAACTATTTTCTCCAATGTTGAAACATCAGAAGGCTTCATGTGAATCTCTCCAGTTTTGGTGGAACAGCCCTCCTGAGTGCACAGGGTGAGTGCTGGTCAGTGATTTTTTTGATTTTGATTTTGGTTAGAATCTTGTATTTCTTGTTTAAGAGACCATGTTAAACCTGTAGGTCTGTCTTTGTTTCTCCTTTTATCAGTGGTGGCATCTATATGTGTGAGTTTATATTGTTATTTTTCTGGAAAATATTTGGACCTTCACCAATTTTTGTATTCAGAAAATTTATTATATTACATTATGAGTTCCTTGAGATTTTGTTGGTTTGGGGACTTTCTATGGAGAAACAGTTTTCGTTTTTTCTTCTTGATGCTAAAGGCTCTTCTCTCCTCATTTCTTGGCACGTCTATTTTTTCCAGGTGTTGCAATCATCAAAGTTTGGGTTTTTGCTACTTTAAATAATGATATGGTTAACATATTGATTTTGAGTTTTTAAAACTGTCTCATATATTATGGTTATGTGTCCTAATTAGGTTCAGTTGTCAACATTTCAGGTTCTGTAGTCATCTGAGTGAGCCTCACTTGAGGGTGTGCCCCCATCAAAATGACCGGTTGATGTCTGTGAGAGATTGTGTTGATTGATGATTGATACGAGAAGGCTCTTCCACTGAGGGTAGCAATATCACTAAGCAAATGGGCCTGTGCTGGATAAGAGAGCTAGCTGAGGATGAGACACTGACCAAGGAAGAGAGAAAGCCAGGAAACAATGTTTGCCAGTGGTTTTTCCCCTTCATCTTCTAGTTGGATTTCCTATCCTAATCTGCCACAATGGAGTATGATCTGGCAGAATCAGCCAAAAAAAACCCATTCATTACCTGAGATGCTTTTGGTTAGAGGATTTAATCACAGAAGCAGAGAAGCAAGTTAGAAAAAAAGATGGCACAACAAGAGTGGTTATGTTGCTGGGCAGAACCTGGAATGTTGTCTTTTGGAGGAATGTGGAGATACCAGGACTTTAGATGGCAAAAGCCATAGAGAGCTGTGCACAGAGTTTAACTGACAGTTCTCGTGGGACCGGGGAGGTGGGGATGTTGAGAGTAGTGTGCACGGAGGAGCTCAGGGTCACAGGGTTTTAGTGGGAAACAGAGTCCGTGAGAAATTAAACTAGGGGTCATTCTGTGATAATTTGGCCCCAAATCTTTCTTACTCTGTTCATGCCATGAGAAATTGAGTAAGGCAGAATTAAAAAATAATAATGGGCTGATTTCTTAGACGCAATATTGAGTCTGTTGGATGGTTATTAATGGTGACTCATTCAGGACTACAGGGCAAAAAAGGAGCAAGTGGGGCAGAAATAAATGAAATCTGTGGATTGTAGAGAAAAGTAGCTCTAGGTAGTTTCAGATGGCAGTCACATGCTGAAACAGAGGCAGGAAGGCCTTTGCTCTACAGTGGAAGCCTAGCAAGGTACCCTAAAGGTAACACTCCATCCTGCTAAGCCTTCAATTAATGGATGGAGTAGGCAAAGTGATTCCTAGTCCCAGGAAGCGACTTCATACAGAACCTGTGGTCTAAGTATAGTAGGGTCTATCCTAATTTAGAAGCCAAACTTGGCAGGATCTCCCATGTTGTGCTTGTTGTAGAAGCAAGAAAGACAAAAAAGTTAAGGTCATGGATTCTTATTCAGTAGTTTCAGTTCAGCACTGTCCCAGGCATGTATGTTTGGCAGAGTCAGAGGCCCAATGAATAGACTGTTAGAGTTCAGTGTATGAAGACAGGAGGGTCAAGACCACAAGATGTTGGGATTCCTAAACTATGAGACATCTGCCCCAGAGAGCTGCATATAGGGAGTGGAAGTAACCAAAGAGAGAGATGTATGGAAGATTGCAGGGACAGGGCCAACTAAGCCCTTTGTTACTGAAGCCCCCTGTTTCTCACACAGAGGTACAGGCTTTGGTATTTGCCCTGATGGGTTTCAGTCTTGCCTTGGCCCACTCTTCCCTCACTATGTCCCCATTCCTATATTTTGGAATGGGAATGGGTATTCTGTATGTCGGAAAGATGTAACTTGTTTTCTGATTTTACAAGATGCCACAGTCAAGAGATTGCATTGAGTGTCAGAAGAGACTTTGGGCACTGGAATAGTGTAGGGACTGTTGCAGTGAAGTTAGACTAAATGCATTTTCATCATGGGATGACCACAAGTCTGGTCAGAATGATGACCATAAGCTCGGGGAGATGACCGTAAGTCTGACCTGGGTCAGAATGTAGTTGATTGACTGAAAAACCTCCCAGTAGGGATGATGTATTTGAACACTTGTCTCCTCTTGGTGACTTTCTTTGGGGTTACTTACGGAAACCTTTGTAGGAGGAGACTTTCCGGATGAATTCCTCATTTGGGATGGGATTTGAGTGTCTATAGCTTCAACCCATTTCCTGTTCTTGTGTCTCCTATGTTGCGGTTGAAACTGATCAGCCAACTTCCTTCTTATTTTGTCATGTCTTTACCACCATTTTATTTATTTATTTATTTTTATTTTTTATTTAAGAAATAATTTTTTTTTTGTATTTTGTCAGATCATAGTACAATAAAACCAGAAGTCACTGGAAGAAGAACTACAAAAACCATAGAAACATAAAGACTGAATAAATTTATGCATGGATGACCAGTAAGGTCACTAAGGAAATCTGGGAGGAAATTGAAAAGGTCCTTGAGTCAAATGAAAATGAAAGCAAAACCCAATACAAATTTTAAGATACTGCTCAAGCAGTTCTTTTTTTTCACTTTTATGTATTTATTTTTCTATTATCAGCTTGATACAGTACAAATTCTTCTTTTTTTTTTCTCTCTCAAGACAGGGTTTCTCTGTGTAGCTTTGCGCCTTTCCTGGATCTCGCTCTGTAGACCAGGCTGGCCTCGAACTCACAGAGATCCGACTGGCTCTGCCTCCCGAGTGCTGGGATTAAAGGCGTGACCACCACCGCCCGGCTAAATTTTTTTTTTTTTTTTGAGACAGGGTTTCTCCATGTAGTTTTGGTGCCTGTCCTTGATCTTGTTCTGTAGACCAGGCTGGGCTCGAACTCACAGAGATCTGCTGGCTCTGCATCCCCACTGCTGGGATTAAAGGTGTGTGCCACTGCCACCCAGTCAAATTCTTATCCTAATAGTGAAATGTTTCACTGAGGCTTGCCCAGTGATTGAGTAAAACCAAAACTTATTATAAGCCACAGTCATCCTAGGGACCCCCCTGCTATCTAGCCTCCCTGGTTCTGTGGGTTGCAGTCTGATTGTTCTTTGCTTTATCTCTAGTATCCACTTATGAGTGAGTACATACCATGTTTGTCCTTCTGGGTTTGGGTTACCTCACTCAGGATGATATTTTCTAGCTCTATCCATTTGCCTGCAAATTTCATGTTGTCATTGTTTTTCTCTGCTGAGTGTATATGTACCACATTTTATTAATCTGTTCTTCAGTTGAAGGGCATCTAGGTTGTTTCCAGGTTCTGGCTATTATGAATAATGCTGATATGAACATAGTTGAGCATGTATCTTTGTGGTAGATTGAGCATTCCTTGGGTATATGCCCAAGAGTGGTATGGCTGGGTCTTGATTACCACCATTTTAGACTATCCCTAAATCACAAAGGATACATTAGAAGCAATTGCTATTCAGTGCTAAACCATTTTGCTGCCCTGATGTTTTTATATGTTTGTTTGTTTGTGAAGACAAGGTTTCCTTTTTTTGTTTTTTGTTTTTTTGTTGTTGTTGTTTTCGAGGCAGAATTTCTCTGTGTAACTTTGGAGCCTGTCCTGGAACTCCCTCTGTAGACCAGGCTGACCTCGAGCTTATAGAAATCCTCCTGCCTCTGCCTCCTAAGTCCTGGGATTAAAGAAAGGCATGTGTCACCACTGCCTGGCTGAAGACAAGGTTTCTCAGTGTAGCTGTAGATCATACTTGCCTCCAACTTGGGGATCCACCTTACTCTGGCTTCCAAGTACTGGGATTAAAAGTGGGCTAACACGCCTGGCTCTTTTTTTTGTTTTCATATTATTTGCTGATGGGCCTGAAATGATAGTTTTTGTACATGTCAAGTATATTCTGCTGTGGTGATCTTTATCCACATCTTGAATTTTGAAATTTGGCAGAGGGCATCATTCTGTTTCCCAAGATAGCATGTATTCATGACATCAGTGCTGCCTGAGTCTTTTGAGTTATTGGATTGCAGTTATGTGGCATTACTCCTACCTGTTGTATATATTTTGAAATTTTTTGAATGAATATGAGTATTTTGCCTGTAAGCATCGACATGCGCCACATGTGTGCCTTCACCTCACAGTCGTCAGAAGACAGCCTCAGAACCCCTGAACTTGGAATAATGGGTAGTTGAGTCCCCATGTGAGTACTGGCAATTGAGCCCACTTGTAGTGTCGGGTGTTCAGTGAAAGACGGAGAGTCACTTTAGGGTGGATTTTGGCTTTTGCTGCAGGCAGGAAATTTAGCTTCTGGTGAACTGACTGCCTGTTGCTTCACAAAAGGCTTTTTCATTTTTATACAAGTTACACCTTAGCCAGTCAATTTCTACACACCAAAACCTCTTATCTGAAGCTCTACAAAGGAGTCAAATGTCAAAACAATCTTCTGTCACAGAACCTCTTGGCTTTCTGAGTTTTTCTACAACCAAGTTTTACATAGGTTTTGAACTTTTCAGGAAGAACTCAGATAAGATTTACATACTTCAAACAGAAGGCAGAGGACACAAAAGATAGCAGTCTCAAAAGGCAGATCAAAGCCCAGGTGCTCACACTCCAGAATGAAGCCAGCCACAGTGCTCTGCAGACACTCCTGGTACAGCTCCCCCTTCTGTTTAAGCCACAGTTAGTTACGTTGGAGATTATGTAGCCTTACAGTAAATACAGCCTTGTCTCTCTCCTTTCGTTTTACAATCTTATGCAAGTAAGCCCAAATACATTTTAAAGCCAATAAAGTTATTATTGCTAGAACAAGGATAACAACCTCTAAAACAGGAAATCTATTAAAGTGGTTTACATGGTTGAACAAGGCTAAAGTATCTGTAAGGCTTTCTGTGACATCCATTCCTGTCACATCAGGTAACTTTTTTGCAAAAGTTTCCTTAATTTCTTGCTGTAAATCATAAATCATTTGAGAAGAATTAGGGTGACCCATTAAATGCATCTGAACCCTTTCCCAGTCGTACTTGCTATTATTGAACCTTAAAGGTATAGGATGTAACATTCCAGTCACATTGTGATTTTATCTGTTCCCTTAATATTTCACAAAAGTGTAACAGCTTGCCTCAAATCAGCGATTTCATTAACTTCCTATCTATTTTATTCTGTTGCGTCCAAAGTTTTGTGGCATGCTTGTGCCAGTCGTCCTGTGGTTGTAGCAGCAGCAGCCAATGCAACAATTCCCATAAGTATAGCAATGATCAGTCCGATCATTCGGCGAGTTCTTCTTAATATTTCTTCAGCAAGCTTCTGCACTAGGATCATCACAGGAGAGCCTTGCCATGGCCTTGACAACTTCACTGGTGTTCAGGCTGCTGGCCTTACTCTAAGAATGTATAAACTTCGGAGGTTGCATTTAAAGACATACTAGAATTAACACAAGTATGGCTAGTATATAGCATTCACGAGTGATGCCATAATTATTAGGGTACCATTGTATGGGCCCCTTCAGTAGTAAATAAGGTAGTGGTACACATGCTATAAAGAGCTGACTTTGAGAGAGACACCAGGGGGCCACCCAAGGAGCAACATGTAATGGGACGCAGAGCCAGCCATGCTGGAGGCTTCACAGCTTCTTGACAGGACCTAAGGTTGAGGACCAAGCCTTCAACACAAAGGCATCTGAGGAGCTTAGAAACTATGGCAGAACCCCTGGCTGCTGGGAACTCCAGGCAAATATAGGCTGGCACCTGAATGTTCCAGCAAGAACATCTGAGGGCATTGTGTTTCCCTAAAGTGCTTTCCCTTTTGGGGGGACTACATCAGTCAGAGGGCAGGGGACTATCCTGCTTACTGGTAATTCTAGCACCAAGCAAAGGGTCTGGGATATATTCAGGGGTCACTGTATGATCATGGCATGAATAAAGAATAAACTGAGCTGGGCGGTAGTGGCGCACATCTTTAATCCCAGCACTCGGGAGGCAGAGGCAGGCGGATCTCTGTGAGTTGGAGACCAGCCTGGGCTACAGAGTGAATTCCAGGACAGGCTCCAAAGCTACACAGAGAAACCCTGTCTCGAAAAACAAAAACAAAAACAAAAACAAAACAAAACAAAACAAAACAAAAGAGCTGACTTTGATTTAATCCAAAAGACAAAGTACACTTATCATCCTTATTGTTTTAACTTTTCTTTAACTTTTCTTTCCATGCTTTAAGAGGGTGGAAGGTACTTGCTAATTTCCTTAAGTTAATCTGAACTGAGTTGTCAAATTGCAGAGAGAACTTGACATTCCAACTCCATGCTATTGGAGAGGTTCATTAACAATAGAAAGAATTTCCACAGTTCCATTTGATCTATAACTGTGTTATCTTAATTCTGAGTGAGAATATTTTCCTTGAGGGAAGCCATAAGGGCTCCAATCTATAATGTCTCCATGGGAGATATTACTTAGCCCTTGAGGGTTCTCACTCTTACATTAGTTTCCTTCTAAAGTGACTTGGTGATTACAGTCAAAATTCTGTGTTAGGGAATGAATAAGTATGGGAGCACCCGAATTACATGAATATATTGTCAAAGAAGTATGCATTTACAATGCTGTTCGTATCATGCTTTCTGTTGTACACATGTATGGGATATTTTAGAATGCAGTGACCTATGATGATGTGCATGTCGACTTCACTCAAGAAGAGTGGGCTTTGCTGGATCTCTCCCAAAAGAATCTCTACAAAGATGTGATGCTAGAAACCTACAGGAACCTCACTACTATAGGTAAGACTGAATTTTACTTTACTTTTTAAAATAAGGGGGCAACTGCTTCTTTGTTATTGATGCTCTTTTGTAATTTTGATTGAGAAAAAGGAAGAATGAGGTAAATAAATCAGGCAGTGTAGATGTAACCAACTGTCTTATTAAATAAGAAACAAAGAGCCAATTCAGAGAAGAAAGCCAAGAGGTCAGAGCTAAGAGCCTTACCCTTCCTGCTCCAGCGATCCTCTACAGCCAAGAGACACCTACTTCCTGTGTGTTTGTCTTTAAATAGACTTTCTGTTCTGCCTTCCCATTGGTTGTAAACCCAACCACATGACCGTCTCATCACTGCCTGTCTGTAGGTCACTCCAGGTCTTCTATGGTTGGTATTGAGTTTAAAGGCGTGTGTCTCCAATGCTGGCTGTATGAGATCTACCTAGCTCTACCTACCAAGTGCTGGGATTAAAGGCGTGCACCACCACCGCCCTGGCTTTCGCTATGGCTTGCTAATAGCTCTGACCCCTAGGCAACTTTATTTATTAACATACAAATAAAATCACATTTCAGTACAAATAAAATACCACTATAAGGCAGAGTTCTAAGGTTCACTGAAGATAATAACTTAAATTATACATAATTTCCAATAATATGTCATACATTTTCTGGTCCTATATTTTAGGCTACAGTTGGGAAGACAATAATATTGAAGAACACTGTCAAAGTTCTAGAAGACATGGAAGGTAATTTTGATGTGCAAGTGGATACAAATATGGTTCTTAAGAAATTTTAATGGGAACTGGAAGTTTTAAGTCAAAGTAATAGTGGAAATAAGCACAACCTTAAAGTGTAGTGGTGATTATTAAATTCTCACAAAACCATGTACCTCTATGTCAGGGAGCTGATTTGTGTTTGCAAGGCATTCTTATATGAAAGAAGACAAGAAAACAAATGCCTCAACAGATATCACCTTTTGAATCATAGCCCCATGACAGCTGTGCTGTAAAGTACCAATCCATTTAATTTCATACCACTCAGATATTCCAAAAGTTACACATGGTGGACAGGTGATAAGTATATGTCCAAAATCTTCTAATAAGCAAACAGTCCATGGTAACGCTGTTGTTACTCATATACTTGTTGGGAACCTTACTAAGTTTAATGAGAGGGGCAGTTTATGAGAATCAAGAAGGTTGTTGGGGAGAAACCTCAACCTCTATACCACAGGTCTATGAGGAACCAAAAGACAAATGGTGTGAATGCACTGTGGAAACCTTTTATTAGTTATTCTTCCTTTATTAGTTATTTCATATTTTGCTCTGAATACAAGCCATGTGAATATGGAAAGAAGCAATATACCTTTCTGCCCCAGAATAATATGCTGTAGTCCCCCTTTAAGTAGACTTGTTGAGTGTGATACAAGTTTACAATTCATTGGTTTTTCCAACTTCATTGGGAATACATCAACAAACTTAACACTATAGAAAAGCCCTTTGAGTAGTAGAAATGTAGAAATTCTTCCGTTTGTTCTGATACACAATAATAATGTGAATTATTGGAAAATGTATGAATGCAATCAGTGTGACAAAGTTCTTTGAGTTTTTCCAGTTTTCTTCAACTATGTGAAAAACTATGTGAAAAAACTCACATAAATTATGCTATAAATGTGAGACATGTGAGAAAGGCTCTTTGCCATCACAAGTATCTTTAAAGACACAAAACAACCCTTAATGAAGGAGAATACTGTGAGTGTAAACTAAGTTATAAAACTTTAAGATCTGATTCATCTTTACAATTAGACCAAATTGTGAAATTAATTCATTCAGGTAAAAATGAATATAATATATTTGGTAAAGTTTTTACATGTGTCAATTATCTTTGCAGGCATGAAAGAGATCATACTGGAGTGAAATCCTGTGGAGATACTCAAAGTGGTAAAGCCTTTGCATATGACAGTCATCTTCAAAGTCATGAAATGATTCCTACTGGAGAGAAACGCAATCAATGTAGTCAGTGTGGTAAAGCTTTTGCACATCATAGTTATCTCCGAATACATAAAAGAACACATACTGGAGAGAAGCCTTGTGAATGTAAGCAATGTGGTAAAACCTTTGCACATCTTAGTAGCCTCCGAAGGCATAAAATAACACATACTGGAGAGAAACCCTACAGATGTAATCAATGTGATAAAGCCTTTTCACAACCCACTAGTCTCCAAATACATATAAGAACACATACTGGAGAGAAACCCTATGTATGTTATCAATGTGGTAAAGCCTTTTCACAACATAATAGTCTCCGAGTACATAAAAGAACACATACGGGAGAGAAACCCTACAAATGTAATGAATGTGGTGAAGCCTTTGCACGTCATAGTCATCTTCAAAGGCATGAAAGAATTCATACTGGAGAAAAACCCTATGAATGTCTTCAATATGATGAAGCCTATGCACATTTCTATAGTCTTCAGCATCAAGAAAGAATTCATCTTGGAGAGAAACCCTATGAATGCACTCAATGTGGTAAAACCTTTGCCCATAACAGGCATCTACGAATGCATAAAAGAACACATTCTTCAGAGAAAACCTGCAAATGCAATCAATGTGGTAAAGCCTTTGCACATAACAGTTATCTCCGAATGCATAAAAGAACACATTCTGGAGAGAAACCTTATGAATGCACTGAATGTGGTAAAACCTTTGCATATCATAGTTATCTCCAAATACATAGAAGAACACATACTGGAGAGAAACCCTACGAATGTACTGAATGTGGTAAAGCCTTCGCACGTCACACTAGTCTCCAAATACATAAAAAAACACATACTGGAGAGAAACCATATACATGTAATCAATGTGATAAAGCCTTTGCACATCACAATTATCTCCGAATACATGAAAGAACACATACTGGAGAGAAACCCTATGAATGTACTCAATGTAGTAAAGCCTTTGCACATCACAGTAGCCTTCAAATACATAAAAGAACACATACTGGAGGAAATCCTATGAATGCAAGCAATGTGGTTAAGCCTTTGCATGTAACAGTAGTCTTCGAAGTCATGAGAAAAAATCATACTGGAGAAAATCCCTAAACATGTAGTCAGTGTGGTAAAGTCTTTGCACTTCATGGTAGTCTTCTTACAAGAGGAAAACCTTTAATGTATAATCAATCTGTTAAAGCCTTTGCATATCATATTAGTCTTTGAGAACCTGAAAGAACTCATACCAAGGCAGATCTGACTATAAAGGATTTGGTAAGATCTTTAGCCAACATACTTACATTCGGTTACACAAGATTATTTATTCAGGAGAAAAAAATCTGACAAGAGTCAACAGTCTGTTCAAGCATTATGATGTTCCTGTTTATTTTGTTTGCACCTGTAAGCTCTGGACAGAAGCCCTATGAATTTAAACAATAAGGTAATCCTTTTAGATTGTACGCTTCCCTTCAATAACAAGAAATACCTCATGTAGGTGTAAAACTTCGTGGATATGGTTGGTCTGTGCCCTCCAAGTCTTCCACTCTTTCCTTTTTTTTTTTGGCAACTACATGTAGCTGTCAGTGACAGCACCTTGCAGGCTCCCGCTTGATGGTCTTCCCATGGAGCTTAAAGCTCTTCAGTCCCCACCCTGTCATTCCGGAAACTTACCTACCTGATGGGAATAAGGATATTCTAAAGAGACATTTGCATCTTTCCCATTGGCTAACCACTAGTGAAACAGTGGACCCCATGAAATTCTAATTTCCCCAGGAATCTCATTCTGGGAAAAGACTGAGTCCTCCAGAAGAAAACTTTCCTGTTGAAGAAACATTTAGTCCTTATCTGAATACCTTGCACTAGAGAAAGCTGAGAATTGGGGATGGATTTAGGGATGGGAAAAGTTTATTATATGGCTTGGTTAGATTACTTAGTTGTGCATATCTCTTGCCTTCTAAGGATGGATTGATTACCTTAAATCTTCATAATTGTTCTAAAATGTGCATACTGAATAAATATGTTTTAATTTTTATTAGTAGTTTGCTTTTTTCTTTTCTTTTCTTTTTTCATTTTAACAAATGCCTCACTTGATTCTCTGTCTGACGTAGAACTGACTGTATAGACTAGGCTGTCCTAGGACATCAAGGAGATCTGCCCACGTTGCCTCCAGAGTATCTGCATTTTAGGTGGGCATATCACAATTTGTTAAGTTGGTTCTTTTAATTGGCTTAATAAGGATGAGTAGCTGAGCCTGGCTGGTTAGGGTAGCCAGGACACAGGCTCTGGTCCTAACTCCAGTAACAGAAGAAGGCTCTCGTTAAATGCAGTGTTCTTACCTTAAAGTCCACTGTCTTCCAATTGTGAAGAGTATTGTTTTTCTTTATCATTGAGTCTGTTATAACTCATCAAGGGACTGGGGCAGAGTACTGTCCTTATTCTACAGATGGTGAAACCCAGGCTCATGAAGATCAGTGATTTTGAATGTACTAAGTGTAAGTGCACCTCTTACTCATCCCATCATTCTAATGACTCACTAAATGAGGTTGAAGCCACCTAAGTGGGCATGGTGTCACAGACTTGTATTCGTGGTGTTTAGGAAGCAGAGGCAGGAATTTCATGCTTTCAAAATCATCTAAGGTTAAAATGGTCAATGGAGCATGGTGGGAGTCCAAAAGAACTAAGGGAGACTATGATTGGTTCTGGCCAGTGTCTATAGCCTTCCCTGTAGCTCCAGAACTTCAGGGCATGGCACCAGCAAGTGTTAGCTGAGGTATTAACACCCCAGCTTTTGTATTAATAATGTTTCCTGTCCAAGGCAGCCTAGGTCACTTCAGAGTCTGACTCCTGTTGCTCATTAAGCAGTGGCATTTTCCTCCAAGTGGGAGCATTAGCCTTAGGCAGGGATGAGCTCCCTAATTGAATATCCAATGCAGTGTGTTCAGCCCTGAAACCATATACACAACCAACAGAAAAGGACTCAGCAGGTTTTATTCATGTATTTGTGCATGCTTAATCACACATGCTTAACAAGAATGAAATTGGAAGGGAAGAATTTGTGAAGGGATGGAGAGAGGACAGGAAGGGGGAAATGATGTAATATATTTTAATTAAAGTGTATAAAAATGAGTTTTTAATAAACAGTCGGCTAGAGAGACAGCTTAGCGGTTAAGAGCCCTGGGTGTTGTTATGGAGGACACAGGTTCCATTCCCAGAAACCACATGATAGCTAACCATCTCCTGTAACTGCAGTCCCAAGGGATCTGATTTCCTCTTCTGGCCTCTGCAGGTACTGTGCACAAACACTTGTAGGCAAACACCCATACAAAACACAGAAATAGAGCTTAAAAATAGAATTCTCTACAGTGATGTCACAGCCCTGAGACAGCAGGCAGAGCTGGTGAAAGTGAAGCGGCTGTGGCCTTCCTCTGAGCCAGCCCTCTTTGAAGCAAATCAGCCTTATCCTGAGGATAGAGTTGCTCAGCAAGACTATTCATCTAAGAACAGCATCCACAGTGCTGATAGGTGACTATCCCTTGATAGTTTCTGTATTTGTGTTCTCTGCCATTTGTATGTGTAAGAATTGTGGTAATTCTTTTAAATCCATTGATAACATCTTTTAAATGTACATCGTATTATCCAAAAGATAGATTTCCTCTGTAAATCTCCATCTGCCCAAGTGGTAGACTTGCAGTCTCCTGTCCTTTAAATTGTTCAGTGTACATCCTGGGACCTGAACCTAAGAGACTTGAGGATGACAGCGTATGAGGAATGCAAAGTCTATTCTAGGCTGGCTCCTCTTTTAGTGTTAGCCAGATGCACACTGTTGTTAAAGAGATTATTGTTTATAACTTTAAGCGTGCCAGGCGGTGGTGGCGCACACCTTTAATCCCAGGACTCGGGAGGCAGAGCCAGGCGGATCTCTGTGAGTTCGAGGCCAGCCTGGGCTACCAAGTGAGTTCCAGGAAAGGCGCAAAGCTACACAGAGAAACCCTGTCTCAAAAAAAAAAAAAAAAAAAGCTTTAAGCGTATGGAGTGATTTCTCCCAGGGAAGGTATATTATATTAATTCTAGAAGAGGTGTACCTCCAGTGTTGTAGAAAACTGTTTCTGAGACAAGCTCTCTTATGTTGACTAAGGTGGCCTTGATCCCCTTCCGTTACTCTCCAGGGCCATGACCTTACTGTTCTCTTGATTAAACCAACTAAATTATTAAAATAAAGGGCTGTACCACCACTGAGTTTTAAAATTACTCATTTGAGTCATGTAATAAACTATCCATTGCAGTCACTGGAAAAGGATTTGCATGAGGATCATAGTTTCTGCCTTCAGACCAGAATAGGAAGAACAGTTTATTGTGTACACCACAGTGGGAAACAGGGTAGGCAATCAGCTGATAGAGTCCCCATTATGAAAAGACCTGATTGTGGCAGGGTGAGTGATTTTGTAATTTACCAGCATATATTTATTTATCTCATGTTAATGAAGCCAGGCCAGATTGGTGGCTGTACTATTTGGGGAGGTTAGCTTGAGCCAATAAATATTGAAATTCCAACTAGGGTGCTCTGCTTTGCAGATATATGCAGTCTTGGTTGGCACAGTTAAGTCAGCTCAGCAGGTTGAGTAAACTGTGTGTGTCAAGGTGCAGATCTCAGCAGCTAACATTGCACATAGGGGCAAGGTCAAACAGTATCTTATTAATGCCATTCTTTCAACCAGAGAAAGACCTGCTTTTTTTTTTTAAAGCCAGTAGAGCCAGCTTTTTAAAAAGTCAGTTATTGTTTTCACTTTTAAAGTTTGATTTTCTTTATATGCATCACTGCTCTAATCTGCATGTCTTTATTTTCAAATATTTCCTAGTCATTAATAATTTCTTTCCATTTTTCTCAGGTGCTATTGATTATATCTGTTCAGAGCAGTTTTTCCCATAGCTCAGGCTTGTCTCACACTGTAATTGAGAATTGCTTTGAATATTTAATCCTGCCTCTGCTGCCCAGGGACGGGAAGACAGTCCTGCCACTCCTAGTCTGGACCTTGACTGGTCTGTGAGAAGGAAAAATAGACCAATGAACAAGAGTCCTCTAACCTCTTTGGCTTTTATTGGGAACTTACAAATGCAGAGGGACCTGTGTAAGAATTGAGTTCACTGACCAACTTTAAAGCGGGTGTCGTCACAGCACAGAAAGCTATGGGCAAGAAGGAGGATAAAGGTTTTCCTGCTGTGACAGTAGTTGACATTAGCTATGAGTACTGAGGTAATCAATCTTAGATTATTGATAAGTGTCCTAACTGGCCACAGACCATGAAATCAAGAATCTGGATGGGGAACTGAACGTATTGTGAAACCAAATTACTGTAATTTCTCTAGTTCAACCAAAATAGAAGATCTGGGTAAGATGGTGCGGCCCTACCTAACATGATTGTATTTTCCAGTTTATGATATACAGCCTTAGAGAAAAGCCTTGAGTAATATTTGGTGTGCTCTCATACAAATCCCTAGTCTTTGGATCACATAATCATGAAGTCTGTTTCAACTTTTTAACAATTTTGGGGATTAAAATTACATCATTTCCACCATCTCTTTCTGTTGTGGAATATTTTGATTGTATTCTGACACTCCTTGCGAATAAAGTTAAACCTAGCTGCCCAGATTTAGCTGTAGAGAAGCCGTCAATTTGGATAGAGAGGATGCACAAGAAGGAAAGGGTGAGGACTGGAGTTTGATCTTCCTCTTGGTTCTGGAACAAGGAAAGAGATGGGTCTCTTGCAGTGTCTCTGGCCAAGAAGAAATATCAGCTAGTTCCTACTAGCATCTTTGAGCTAGCAGGTTTTTACCCCAGCCTTTGACTCCTGAGTCTTATTGTAAATAAGCCCCACCAGGCCATAGCTTGAGGGGCCATGAGGCTGCAGACATTAATTAAAATATCATTAGATTCATGTGCAGCCTCTGTGCTGGCAGGAAAACAGCATATGTTGCTCCAGTGCATGGCATGGCCACACAGATGGACAAATCTTGCCAGCTAGTGCCACTGCAGCCACCCCCTGGGCCTCTGCAAGACTGCAGGACTCTAGAACAGTGGCTCATGCTTGAAAATTTCAGGAGGGACTCGAGCTCTCTGATGACAGCTCTGTTACTGCAGACAAACTAAGAAGTCAGCAGATTTGGTTAGACACTTAGGAAGTCCTTAAGGAGAGTTAAATAATATTAAAGGTTAAGAATTGGAAATGTTGGGGCTGGAGGGATGGCTCAGAGGTTAAGAGCACTGGCTGTTCTTTCAGAGGTCCTGAGTTCAATTCCCAGCACCCACATGGTGGCTCACAACCATCCGTAATGAGATCTGGCACCCTCTTCTGGCCTGCAAGCATGCATGTAGGCAGAACACTGTGTACATAACAAATAAATCTTAAAAAAAAAATTGGAAATGTTACAAAGTAGGGAGTTGGGACTCTGTATAGCGCTACTATGAATGGCTTGCAAATGGAAAAAATAAATGAGGGAATAAACCACTGAGCTGGGATTGATGTAATGCTGATTATAACTACTATCAGTTTGGTAATTGAGGTGGTTTGAAAGAAAATAGTCCCCAAAGGGAGTGGAACTATTTATTAGGTGTGGCCTTGTTGAAGGAAATATGTCATTGTGTTGGTGGGCTTTGAGGTCTCTTTTTCTCAAGCTTACCTCAGTGTGGCAGTCAGTCGACTTCCTGTTGCCTGCAAGATGTAGCACTCTCAACTCCAGCACCACATCTGCCTGCATGCTTCCATGCTCCCCTTTGTGATCGTAGTGGACCAAACCTCTGAAACTGTAAGCTAGCCATTCTCAATTAAATGCTTTTTCCTATAAGCATTTCCATGGTCATGATGTCTCTTCACAGCAATAGTAAAACCTAAGACAATAATTCATATTTTTTTCCTTTAAAAGGTGGTTTGATAACTATCAAAAATTAAAATTTGACTGATAAAAATAGAAGCCTTAGAACGACTTACTAATGAAAACAAAATTTTGGCTGATAAGATACAACCCTTTGAAAGACTTAACCAATGAAAATAATAAATTTGTTATGATAAAAGTCTTAGCCGGGCGTTGGTGGCGCACGCCTTTAATCCCAGCACTTTGGAGGCATAGCCAGGCGGATCTCTGTGAGTTCGAGGCCAGCCTGGTCTACAGAGCAAGATCCATGACAGGCACCAAAACAACACAGAGAAACCCTGTTTCGAAAACAACAACAACAACAAAAGTCTTAGAAGGGCCTACGATTGTTCAGATACAAGCTTCAGGAAAGCCTACTAATGAAAAGGAGAAAAACACTCAGATACAGATGAGAATTTAGAGCAAACCCCACCATGCCATTGTGTTATAAAACTGAAGAGGAGCAGCCTAAGGTTATTAGAAAACCAACCTTAAGTTATCCAGTTACCTTACAAGAAGGATCACCATATGATAGGCACCCACACCCTTTGCAGAAGTTAATTGGAATCCTGTAGAAATGATAGATTTTTAAGAGATTTAAGGAAGCAGTCATTTCATGCAGTATGCACCCTTTGTGAAGCAGGTGTTAAATTCATGGACAACTAGGAACAAAATTATTCCACAAGACTGGAAATATTTTGCTACAGCAAATTGGAATGTTGTCCTCAATTACAATGGAAAACATGGTAGAAACAAAGCTGGGTCATAGAACAATGAAGGACTAGAGATACTGAAATTTCCCAAGACCAGTGGAAATTTTCTTGGTGAGGGCCATAATGCTGATATGCAAAGACAGTCTACACTTGATGATCACACCTTGGTTCTATGACATATAGCAGCTTTGAATGTTCAGGACAGGGTTGAAGAATCAGTAAAGAGGACTGAGTCATTTACAAAAAAATATACGAGGTCCAAAAGAAGCCTTCACTGATTTTTTTTTAACGAATATTGACTTCAGCTGTAAATAGACTGATATCACATTCAGAAGTTAGACAAAAATAAAATAAAATAAAACAATAAGAGAAGAAGAAAAAGAAAAAGAAAAGAAAGAAAAGAAAACATTAATAATGCCAAAGGGTGAGTAGACCTAAGTCAAGATCAGCATCCATAGAGTAATGGATCCAAAATACAGCTGATATTGGATCTCAGACTTATAATGATACCGAATAGGAGAAATGATTTCTAAAAATTTCAAGAAAAATCAAAATGTCAGATATTTTAGTTGTTGTAAACAAGCTCATTTGGAAAGGGATTGTAGGCAAGGTGTTCCTAGAAACAATATTTTTTTCTAAAATTAATCCCAACAGTATGCAGAAAGTGTGGCAAAGGTAGGCATTGGACTAATGAATTCAGAACAAGGGACAGGCAAGGTAACCCTTTGCCATCAGGAAATGCCCTGAGGGGCCTGCTGCAGGCCCCAATATAAAATCTGGTTCAATCATTTCTTGTCAGCATCGGAGAAACTCATCCACAGCAATTAAAAGACAATACCAGTTGTTAAAAAAACTATACTGCTCTGAATGTGATCGAAGACACAACAGCTTCAATAGATCCAACAAGGGCTGGAGAGATGGCTTAGTGGTTAAGAGCACTGGCTGCACTTCCAGAGGTCCTGAGTTCAATTCCCAGAGATCACATGGTGGCTCACAACCATTTGTAATGAGATCTGGTGCCCTCTTCTGGCTTGTAGACATACATGCCAGCAGAACACTGTATACATAACAAATAAATAAATCTTTTAAAAAAAATAGATATAACAAAAACTCAGCAGAGACCAGAAAACAAGTATTTTGGGAAATTGCTATAAGTGGTCGAAAACCGAAGCTAAAAATACAAATAAATGACATTGAAATTGATGGTCTTTTAGACACAGGGCAAATGTAACAATAATTTCAACAAAATCTTGACATCCAAATTGGCCTCTTCAGGAGGCAAATGTTCAGCTTCTATGGATTTGAACTTTATCTGAGGTGAAACAAACTGCAAGATGGGTTGAGTGTAAAGGGCCAGAAAGATGGCTAGAAAAATTAAAATGATACGTGGCTAACATAGCAATGAATTTGTGGGAATGTGATTTGTTGCAGCAATGGAAAACACAGATTAACATTTCTCCAATCTTGGAAACAAACCATGAAATAAGGAATGCTTCTGAGAGAAATATTAGAAGGTATTATCAAGAACAGTCATGGACCATTCAAGTTGTACATAAGCAGGAAACAACAGCCGTTGGTTTTTCAAAGATGCCAACAGCCCTACCTTTAAAATGGTTAACTGACAAACCTATGTGGGTGGAAAATGATCTTTGATATCAGAGAAATTACAGGGACTAGAACAGCTTGTTCAGGAGCAGCTCAATGCTCAATATATTGAAGACTCGACCAGTCCTTGGACTTCTCCTGTATTTGTCATTAAAAAGAAATCTGGAAAATAAAGAATGTTAACAGATGTAAGAGTCACAAATAAGGTGATGCAGTCAATGGGCTATTTACAGCCTGGAATTCCCTTGCCAAGTGATAGAAAAGTCTTCCAACCTTTGCTGTTAACATGATGTTTCCTGTGATATTCTGAGGCTTCTAGTGCATTTCCTACCAATAGCTGAACAATTTTGCCATTTCCTTGTGCTAGAGGGTCTGGTAGACTGTATGGGATCTGATATGTGTTATATACAAGGAATGATTTCTATTTTTGATTACTTGTTATAGTTGAATAAATAAAAAGTTAATTCAGAATCATTTGGGATAAATGATTCAGCAGTTTCTATATGTAAAACAACTCTTTTCTGCATATTGAGAGTCAGTAGCTATATAAAGAGGTTCTGGAAAATATAATAATACTATGAGAGTAGCATATAATTCTGATTTTTGAACGGAATCATAAGGGCTTTGAGCCAGTTTATTTAATTTTCCTTACTTATAAACTGGCTTTACTGGTTTATTTACATCAGTATAGAATGTAGGGGCTCTAGAAATTGGTGTTCCCTTTATTATATAAGGGAGAATCCAACTACTTCTTTTGATAAACTGATGTCTCTTGTTTTTGGGATATTTGTTGTTAATCTCTACCAACAAGGACCTTTTTTTCTTAACAGGCCTTCATTACTACTTTTTACTCTAAAATCCTAGTCAATTTCTACCTCCAGTTATTATCCCACCTCCCTCTGAAGAGGTAACTCTAACTGCCATTATAGGATTGGGGCAATGACTGTTTTGTCTCCTTGCAACTGAATTTGGGGTATCAAGTGGCAGTATTGGGTTACCTTTCCAGAGGGCCTCTCTTAAAGTCCAAATTCTCTGATATAGACAGGAAAGAAATTCCTTTCCTGGTGTCTATAAAGGACTAAAATGTCCAAAGTCCATAAGCCATTCTTGATGGATTCACAATAGCCCCCATCTATTAGATGTTTTCCTTTGACCTCTGGGGTTGGTCTCCAGAGTAATGAATCCATAGTTAGCTTTTATACTCTTTTATAGCTGTTTCAGCAGACAAAAGTCAGCAAGAGGTATTTCCCATGTGGCTTCTGGATAGGGAGAATGGAAGTATTTAGCCATCATTTAATTTGGGGGTTAAAACAATCATGGGCCTGTCTTCCATGGCTGTAGGCAGATGCTCAGTGAGACAAGGTCTGAGGTATCACATCTGGGCAAAATCTCACTAAGAAAATATTAGTGAGATTGATTGTCTAAATAACATCTTATCTAATTAACATCTAATATACTCTTAAGTCTAATATCTGTGGAGTGCAATCCCTTGAATTGTTACCAATTCTCTTAGTCTTTCGTTATACTTTCCTGCTGATGCTGAAGACCATGCAGGTGGCCAAAATTAATCTTTCTTTCTGTGCTGTGAAGGCCACTTGAGCAACTAGTCCTCAGGGTTCACTTGGGCTTTAGAGGAACCTCAGACTCTTCTAGCCTTTCTTTTACCAGTTGTCCATCAATGTGAGGATAAGTCAAAGGCTTTGCTTTAGGTACTAAGCCTTGGGGAAATCTTTCCCACATTGATCCTCCTTGTGTAGACTGGATAATGTTTCACATTCATTGAGTGGGGTCTCCATGGCCTCCATGAATAAGAGAAGTGATCAATGGCCTTAGTCCCTGGGACTTTATTGACCTTGTAGGGAAAGGAGAGAAGTATTCTCTGTTTTAGTCCCTCTAACCACATTGGAATTGCCTCCAAGAATGATTATTAAACACCTAGAAAATCAGTTTTACACCAGTTTGGTACTTTTAACTACTGTATAGTATTTCAATAACCAGATATAACTCAACAAACTTGACTGACATATATTTTAGCCAGTCATTGAAATAGTTGATATCTGACCTTGCTAACTTTAGTACAATATATGATCTCTCAGTTTCATCTTTTATGTACCTTAAATAATTACTCAGACCTTCATAATGTGCAAAACTTTCTAGTCATTTTTAATGTGGAGCCATCCAGTCATTTATCATCTTCATATATCCAAGTCCTTCTTTACTACACCATTTCCGTATTTCCATTCTTCTATCATGTTCTTTTTTGTACTGCTTCCTTTTTCTAATACCATGAGACATAGCAACATTAACAAATCTTTTTAATATTTATGATCTGTTGTGAGAATTTTCTCCCTGATGGAGGGGGACAAAATTTAGCACATCCCAATAAGTCCCAATGACAATGCAAAGTACAGTTTCACAAAGTCCACCCTGGGGAAACCAGTGAGTTTTTGAGGTTACTTACTGAGCATGGTTGAGATACTTATAGGAGTTTAGATATTGTGGTGGTTTGAATCAAAATGGTCCCCATAGTCCCACAGGGAGTGGCACTGTTAAGAGATGTGGCCTTGTTGGAGTAGTTATGGCCCTGTTGTAAGAACTGTGTCACAGTCGCTTTCTGCTACCTGCTGATCTGGATGTAGAACTCTCAACTCTTTCTCCAGCACCACATCTGCATGCACAGCACCATGCTTCCCACCATGATGATAATGGACTAAAGGTGTAAGCTAGCCCCAGTGAAATGGTTTCCTTTATAAAAGCTGTCATAGTCATGGTGTCTCTCCACAGCAATAGAAACTCTAAGACAGATAACCCAAAACAGCCACACTGGAGTGTCTCGATGCCTGGTATGTACAGTGGCTCTCATCCACCTGCATATGTGGAGCTCACTTTGTCTCTACTCTTCCACTGTCCATATACTCCAGCGTTACATTGCATTTCTCAGTGTACATAGGAGGTAACCCTGGTAGCACTCAAGTTAAATTCCCACATTTAAAGATGGTTTTCTTATAGGTGCATATGCAGAATCCACCTCCTCCCAAGTCCTTCCCAGGCCATGTGCTCTAGCTCCTCCCCCAGTCCACAAGGTCACATGTCATTAGCGCAGAATTGTGTAAAGTTGCTTGGGAAAGAGGCTGTATACTCAGAAGGAGGGGATCCCTCCCTCTATGATGGAATGCCAACAGTCGGCAAGCCTGGTGGTGGTCATCCTTTGTGAGCAGACACAGCTGATCATAGGAAGGTGCCAATTGTTTGTCTTAAGATAGTGCTGAGCAACAACAGTTAGATAAAACAAAGCTGAATAGAAGCTGTGTATAAAATAATGTAAAAATTAATATTTCCTAGGTACAACCTGTTAAACTAAACCTTAGAGAAAACACAAGACAGTCTTAATATAATACATGGCATCACTACTATAACCATGCTTTTTCAAGGGTTTCTCTGTGTAGCTTTGGAGCCTGTCCTGGAACTCACTCTGTAGACCAGGCTGGCCGCGAACTCACAGAGATCCGCCTGGCTCTGCCTCCCGAGTGTGGGATTAAAGGTGTGCGCCGCCACTGCCCTGCTAACCATGTTTTTTTAAATGGATGTATGTAGGCGATAAAAAGACACAGGAAATATATAACAAAACACCATCAAATTTATGTTTACAGAATCCAGTACAAGACAAGGAAGAAATCCCTCTTCAAACTGTGATGCCTCAGCTTAGTACAGAGATATGTTTCCTCAGCATCCAATTAGTACTTTTTGTCACAGACATGTGACCAATAACAGTATACATAAAAGGTGAACAAACATTTACATCCTAGCATCCTAATCTTTAACAGGCCTGGTTAACATACTACTTCTTTTGGGATATTTTAGAGGCAGCCCTCCCTTACCTAAATTCTCCTTTATGTGACTTACTATCTCCCAATAATTGGTAAATCTTTTGTTTTGTTTTTGTTTTTCGAGACAGGGTTTCTCTGTTTGGCTTTGTGCCTTTTCTGGAACTCACTCTGTAGCCCAGGCTGGCCTCGAACTGACAGAGATCCGCCTGGCTCTGCCTCCCGAGTGCTGGGATTAAAGGCGTGTGACACCACCGCCTGGCACATTGGTAAATCTTTTTATACACAATTCTCTTCTACATCACAGCTTAGTAGTGGAGTGTTACTCAGTACCTGAGATATCATTTACTACCTCCACAAAATTAACTGCAAATTTATCTTACACCTAAATGTCAGATGCGAAGTGCAGAACTTCTAGAAGATACTTGTTAAACCAGGTCTCATCGAGTTTGGAAACCTTCCTAGGCCTTGGGAACTTTTTCTAAGGCCCTGATGCATAGAGCAAAAACAGAGTTCCTTCTCTAAAACTGGGAATATGCTGTGGAATTTGGCACACATTTGCATCCAATCTGGGATAGGTCCTTGCTTGAGTGGAAGCCAGGGGTGGGAACCTCTGTGCTGTGTCTTTTCAGCTTACCCGGTTCTGTCACTCAGACCTCACTAGCCAATCCGAGCCTCCAGCGGACTCGCGGGAGAGATGGGAGGGCTTTTCTAGTCTCCACGCTCCTGGCTAGGCTCCTCCGTAGAGGAAGGCGGAAGTTGTCCTGTGTGCTGCTCCTTAGGTCCTGCTTCAGGGATCTGTGCTGAGAGCACCGGCAAGCTTGGCAGTCGCACAATGGTGAGTTAGGGGCTACTGTCCCCAGACTGGGAGGAGCGGCCTTCGTGAGCTAGGGGCTGCTGTCCCCAGATTGGGGTCAACCGCCGGCTCAGCCGCGGGTGCCGGTGTGGTGGGTCCTCCCAGAGGCTGGCTGGGAACCAGCGGGCAGAAGCTTGAGTTCGGCGTGTTCCTGCCGGGTCCCGAGTGGTCCTGCATGGTCCTTGCAACTCTCAGGGCCAGGCGGCAGCCTCTGAATAACTTCACTCCCTGGGCTGCGTCTGTGCAGAGTATTGGGAGCAGGTCTGTGCTTTGAAATTTCCTCCTTGTTGACGTCACTGTGAAATGCAGGCGCCTGCAGTGCTTAGTATCGTAAGGCAGATTTACCAAACTCGGAGAGCCCAGATCTTCCTAGTCTAATGTTGCAGAAGTTCCTCACTTTTAATATTTAACATTTAGGTTTGGGATCCGTCTGGAGTTAATTTTGTGGAGCTTGTAAACAGTATCTCCTGTGTAGAGTAGCACTCCACTGCTCAACTGTGATACAGAAGAGTAGAATTGATGGTATAAGGATTTATCAAACCTTATGAGACATTAAGTCACACAAAGTAGAATTTAGCTAAGGGAGGGCTGCCTCACATATACTCCAAAGATAAATAGTATGCAGACCATGCCAGTTAGTAATTAGTGTGATAGGATCTAAATGTCTATTCCCCAGGATTAATCAGTTGTTAAGCTATATTCCTTTAACAAAGGAGGCAACATTGATTTACAACCAGCCAAAAGACCCATCCCCCATTCAAAACAGGCCTCTAACATGCTTCTCAATGGGTTATTGAACGGTCACATGCAACATTAAGTCCTGGTGTGCCATAAAGGTATATTAATTCTAGAACAGCTGCATCTCCAACCTTTTCTTGACCCCCAGACAGGGTTTCTCTGTGTAACACTGCTGGCTGTCCTGGAACTCACTTTGTAGACCAGGCTGGCCTTGAACTCACTGAGATCCACCTGCCTCTGCCTCCCAACTGCTTGGATTAAAGGCGTGGGCCACCACAACCCAGCTCTCCAGCCCTTTTGAAAAGTAATTTTGAGTCAAGGTCTCCACTGTTGATTGAAGTGGACTTGAGCCATGTCTGTAGCCCCACAGGGCATTGCCCTTGCTATCCTCCCAACTAACCACCCTAAATCCTTGGATTACAGGTCTGTAGCACCACAGAGTTCTAAAATGACCAGTTTGAGTCACATAGTGGACTGTCCATTGCAGTAACAGGAAAAGGATTTGTGTGTGGAGCTTACAGACCAGAAGAGGAGGAACAGTGTTTGTGCACACTGCAGGGGGAAGCAGACAAGACAACAGCCAAATCACAGACTGAGGGGCAGTGAGCTGCAGGGGTCTCCATCATAAAGAAGGACCTAATAGGGGGGATTAGTGACTTTCTGTGACATTTCCCTGCATGTATTAATTCCTCCCATGTGAATGAACACAGACAGCATTGGTGGGTGTACAATTTAGGGAGGGTAACTTGAACCACTGAGTACTCAATTTCCACTTAGGGAACTCTTCTATGTAGATATGTGCAGTCCTGGTTGACACGTTAAAACTCAGCTTGGAGTTTTAAGACACAGGCCATGGTCTGTAAATCTGTGTCAGCTTACAGCACTCAGCAGCTAACATTTTACATGGACAAAGTCATACAGTCTCTTATTAATGGCATTCTCTCTACCAG
>CABHPH010126786.1:5137-19465 GCA_902168325.1 Peromyscus nudipes
TGGATGGATGGATGGATGGATGGATGGATGGATGGATGGATGGATGGATCGATGGATGGATGGATGGATGGATCGATGGATCAATCACAGGTTATGCTTCATTTTCCTTGGTCAATTCAGATAAGAAATGTCTGCTTATACTAGAGGAGATACTGTGAGGTATGCAGGACAACTGAGATGTACCTTGAAGGCTAGATGAAGGCATCTGGAGAATGCCAGAGATGTGGGTAGAGCTGGAAATTGAAAGTTTGGAATGCACCGGGTGGTGATGGCGCACGCCTTTAATCCCAGCACTTGGGAGGCAGAGGTAGGCGGATCTCTGTGAGTTCGAGGCCAGCCTGGTCTACAGAGTGAGTTCCAGGACAGGCTCCAAAGCTACACAGAGAAACCCTGTGTTGAAAAACCCAAAAAAGCCCAGCGGTGGTGGCGCACACCTTTAATCCCAGCACTTGGGAGGCAGAGGCAGGCGGATCTCTGTGAGTTTGAGGCCAGCGTGGTCTACAGAGTAAGATCTAGGACAGCCTCCAAAGCTACACAGAGAAACCCTGTCTCGGAAAAAAAAAAAAAGAACCCCCCCCCAAAAAAAAAGAAAGGAAGAAATAAGATGAAAATCATGACATCTACCACAGAATCCTAGCCTTGAGTTAGGCACAGGGAGAAGGAAAAGAGGAGGTTCCATTAAGGACCAACATATACTTGGGGATGGAAGCTGCTATGACTGGCATGTAATTTCATATTTGGAAATTTATTTGTTCCATAGTTATAGGGTGAGTTTTCATTGGTAGGGGAAGATGCATGTCTCCAACCAGCATATCTATATACTAGTGACTCTAAGTAGCTAGTTCTTTATAAATCAGAGAAACCCACCCCCTTCCCAAGATTGTGCCTGCTCTTTCACATTCAGCCAGAGTGGACACCAAAGAATTCTGAGAGGGCTAATGATGTACCTTAGTTGACAGAATGGTCACCTAGCATACACAAGATCCTGCTTTCATTCCCTAACACAATTAACTAGGTGTGGTAACACATGCTTGTAATCCTAGCACTTAGGAGGTGAAAACAGGAGGATCAGGAGTTCTGGGTTATCCTCAGCTACATAGTAAGTTTGAAGCCAATCTAATTTGAAACCTAAGAAACAAAAATCATAGTCAGACAGTGGTGGCACACGCCTTTAATCCCAGCACTTGAGAGGCAGAGGCAGGCGGATCTTCAGGTTTGAAGCCGGCCTGGTCTACAGAGTGAGTTCGAGGACAGCCAGCACTACACAGAGAAACCCTGTTTTGAAAAACCAAATAAATAAAAACAAAAATCATATCCAAGACACTTTATGAGTTTAGGAAAGCCAAGTACTGGTTATTGATGGAAATGTATAGATCAGTTACCAACCCAACTAGAATCACAAGTTCAGTTTTCTATCTTTAAGATCTGTTAGTGCTACAAACAGTAAGAACACAGCCTTGTTGAGTTTTACCTCTTCCCTTTTCAGCAGATCAATTTTATTATACAGAGCTGAGGAAGTACTGTGAAGAATGGAAGATGTGGTTTATCTAGGACCCATCTCCAGTGTGTCCATGGGGCACCAACACATCCTCTGAGTCATTAGTGGAGTGATAGCTGGAGGCCTAACCTTGGAGCTAATGGTGACTTTTCAGTGCTGGAAGACAACAGCCCTCCCTTTAGGTAGCTCCAGGTGAAGGAGCTCTAGCTGTCCTTTCCACAGGGCTGTACTTTCCTATTCCAAACAAGAGGCTTCTGCTGTGAGGGCTACTTCCTTGTTGGGCTGATGGGATATTTTTGAGGGATTTTCTAGCTACAGGGATTTGGGCTTTTGCTTATGGTTTTTACCCTAAATGAGGGTGTTTACTGAATTTCATGTAAGAAAACGTCTAGAAAATCCACAGACTCAGGACTGAACCTCTTTAACTGAGTGTACCTGCTGGTAAAGTTGATCTTCAAGAGGTCATGCCTTATTTTCCTTGGTCAGTTCATATAGGAAGATGTTTGCCTACCCTAGAGGAGATACTGAGAGGCACACAGGAGAACTGAGCTGGGTGTGGTCACACACTGCCTGTAATTACACTGTCCTGGAGGTTGAGGCTAGTTTGGGCTATTTAGTGAGACTGCCTCAAACATAAATGGATGAATGTGAGTAAAGCCTGAGTCGGGTGTAGTGGTACACACCTTTAATCCCAGCACTTGGGAACCAGAGGCAGGTGAATCTCTATAAGTTCGAGGTCTACACAGTGAGTTCCAGGACAGCCAGAGCTACATAGAAAGACCCTGTCTCAGAAAAGGAGTCTGATGTGGTAGTGTGTGCCTGGGCTCCCAGTACTTGGGAGGCTAAGACAAAATAATTGTTGAGTAGGCTACAGGGAATGAATGAAGAGTGAGGAAGGGAAGGAGAGAAAGAGGGTATGTGTGTGAATGCTACAAGGTGCACTTGCTTCCTTCGTGTGAGACTTCCGCCAGACTGCTCTCACCAGAGTCGTTTGTCATTGCCCAAGGATCAGGTTGGTTCAGAAAGAAACACTGCAACCAGTGCATATAGCAACCATTTCCTCATTGGGCCATGAGCCTTAGTGACCTGGTGGAGGAAATACACCCTGCACTGGAGGGAAAGCCCGTCACCACTGGGTACATTTCTAAATTTTCTGTCCCTTGTCACATGCTGGACTAATTACAGATCCTCAAACAATGCTGAGTTTCTGCTCATGCCAAGTTTCAAATGTCTGTCTTTGGTCCCCATGAGGATTTCTCTGTTTTTCTTAGCAGGATCTGGGGCCAGCTCTCCTCTCACATCCCCATCATCTCCAACTCCACCCTCCACAGCAGGTCAGTAATGTGTAAGGCAATATGCCTTCTTCCTATCCTCCCAAGCATCTCAGGAGTTATACCTCACCTGTCTTCTCCAGATGTCCATATTGCAAATGCAAACCATGTGTTATCTGAAGGGGTTGAGGGGCTGTGCTCTCAGTGCTCAGGGGACAGGCTGGTTTCAGGACTCCTCTGAGTCAGGTCCTCTCTGGCTCAAGCTTGCTGTTGGCTGAAAAGTTTCTTGCAAGGCTCCTTGGGTCAGAGCTTGTCTTGAGGCAAAACAAACACACTGTTGTCCTAAACTTTGTCCTACCTCAGCTTTCTCCTCCAGACCTTCCTGTTGTGAGTTTGTAACCGCAGAGCTGAGGAGCTGCCTGGTACAGAGTGAAATATCCCCACTAACTAATTTCCTGATAACCATTTGTTCTCTGTTCTGCTCTGTAATTATCTGAATAGTTATCATTAACCTTCATTTCACCTTGTGAATTAAATCAGATACTGTGAGGATTTGGGGGTTTGTTGTTGTTATTTGGGGGAAATATTGACAAAGAATTTGTCTTTGGGATTATTTACAAAAATAATTCTGTGAACTAGTTTCACAATACTGTCTTTTGTCTTTCCTTTCTGAACTAAAATCTTTCTAATAATCATTTTGCATTCCAGTAAAAACAAGGGGGCAGCACATTTGCTTTTCCTCCTTGATGGCTGAGAGTGCTTACTGGTCGCTTACTGTAGAATGTTCGAGGGCTAGACCGAGTTTTATGGAGCAGAAATGCCAGATCATGGGGATGATTCTTTTGTCTCTGACTTTCTCAGCAGATTTTACAAAGAACTTCTAAATAGACAGAATTGTCTTAACTGTTTGGGCTGACCAGAAATTTCTGGAAATCTATTATTCAGACTATTTTGAGCCATTTTCCAGATTATGATATGGTGTTAATTTCCTATCATTTTTATATACTAAAGAAATGGAGGGGATTCTTAAAATTCTTAGCGCAATCTAACAGGGAAATGCCTGCTTAGTGTACAGAGCACTCACTGTGTGTGAGCTGTGGTTCTGGGTGACTTACTCAAGTTCTTGTCTTTAGATGCCTTATTTCATTCATAGTGTGACTCTTCTAGTTACCTTTGCTTTAAATGAGAGTGATCTTATATAGTAACAACTTTACATAAAATGAGGTAACTTTCAGAATGAGAGAAGAAAAATGAAATTTTTTTGTAGCGCCCAGTCAATATGGGAAAAGATTCATCTAAGGACATTGGGGGTGGCAGGGAACAGTGTTGTGAGCTGGAGAGAACACATTTGAAGCCCAAAAGCACGGTGACTGTCAGGGGAAGCTTCTGAGCCCAGTCAGTGATTCCTTTTTCCTTTATTCCCTTTTGATTTTGTTGATGAAATTATTGACAGAATTATCCATCCTAAAGACCATGCTCCGGGCTGGAGAGATGGCTCAGAGGCTAAGAACACTGGCTGTTCTTCCAGAAGTCCTGAGTTAAATTCCCAGCACTCATATGGTGGCTCACAACCATCTGTAATGAGATCTGGCTCCCTCTTCTGGCCTGCAGGGATACATGCAAATAGAATATTGTATACATAATAAATAAATAAATCTTAAAAAAAAAAAAAAAGACCATGCTCCGACCTCTATTGGCTATTTCTTGTAATGAATCTCAGAGCGTTTGCCTAGCAACCTAGCATTTCAGGTTCTAAACCAGATACCTCAGATATATTCAAGATACACTTACATGTAGCCTGTGGTTTGACAGGGACTGTATGTAGCCTGGGTTACAAAGAGAAGCAGACAGGTTCTAGCCAATCAATGTCCAGTGCCTCAGAAGCTCCAAACTATTGGAAGCAGTTCCAGCAAGACAAAAGCTTCCTATAAAACCTGGAAATATCTTCTCCCAGTGGTTCCCTTGAAATAAAAGATCTTTATCGACAGGCAGAGGTAACACATACCTTTAATCCTATAACATTCAGGGAGGCAGAGGCAGGTAGATCTCTAAGTTCAAGGCCAGCCTGGTCCACAGACTGAGTACCAGGCAGCCAGGGCTACACAGAGAAACCATGTCTCGAATCCCCTCTCCCTCCAAAAAAGATCTTTATCAAAAGTTAGCCTACCAGCAAGCAACATCTTGAGCCTTGTCCTGTGCAAAACACTAAGGAGACTTAATTGTAGGTAGCAGTGTTATGGGAGGTAGAGGCTTGCTCTGCTCTTGGGGCTTCTCCTGTGTGAGGAGCATGATTCAGCCTTGTGGGGCAGCTAGGTCAAGCCCTTCAGAAGAGGAGGGATCACAGCAGGTCAGCTTTGACAAGTTGAGTTGAGCAGTAGGACTTCTTCCCTACAGCTTCAGTTTTAAGTGATCATGGTAACTAGATGTGGTCTTGTTCTTAGCTACTTAGGATTTGGCAGAGGTGAAGTGGCAGACATTTCTAACTGAAGAGCTAATACCAAATGAGCCCTGTCTAGCAACTGGGACCCTCTCTGCAGGTGTTTCCTTTGGAACTTGTTGAGATCCACACTAAATTATTGGGACTAATACTATTTCCTCAAGTCTGGTGGCAGTTGTATTTGGTGGAGTAGCATTCTCTTTAGTAAAGCCCTTTTTTTTTTTTTTCTTTAGTTACAAAATTTCTAACACTTTTCTAATGTTCCATGACTCATAAAGGTCTCTTTGGGAAGCTTTAAAATTCCTTTATCCCAACACATCTCATGCCGTGTGTCACAAGGAGTATTCCTTCTGTACATTCGTGTGGAGCTGAGTGTTTTAAAATGTCCTAGTTTGCACATATACAAATATTTGCTCTCACTGTATTTGGTGAACAGACTGTTATGCCCATATCTCGGGGACCCCCAAAAGACCACGGAGGAGACCTAATTCCATATGTAAAAGCAAAGAGCTTTTATTTTCAAGCTCCGGGCTTGGTCTGCCTGTCTGTCTGATGCAGCGGTGAGAGCAGGGAGCCCTGAGCCCAGGCGGGGTAGTGTTTTTTATCACAGCAGAGGTTGGAGTGTGGGGATTTCCAAGGTCCAGGACCCTGATTGGCTCACTTTTGTCTAGGGGTATCTGTAAAAAAGAAAATAGGTGTGTGCTAGACTCAGGGACATCTGGCCATCTTATCTAATGGTTGGAGTGTTTGGATGACAGGTACTTCCCCTTAGATGTTGGCTCTCCCTGGGTGGGGTCAGCTTATGGCTTTTCCTGGGTCTGAGTGTTGCCTGCCAGTAAGCCTGACACAGAAGCTATGTCTGGGCCTCTAAGCCTGTCATGGCAGCTATGTGGTCAAACTGTTTTGGGCCCCCCACACAGACAACAGGCCTACTGTCTTGATTTCCTCTTTTATTTATGTGTGTGTCTGTGTGTGAGGATGCACATGTGTTGTGCAAATTTTGGGGAAAGCCAGAAGAAGTTGTTGTTTCCTTGGAATTACGGGCAGTTGGGAGCCTCTCCATAGGCATGTCACAGATGGAACTCAGGTACCCTGGAAGAGCAGCAAGCATTCTTAACCTCTGAGCCAATTCTCAAAGCCTTTTTGTGGTGGTGGTTAAGATGGGATCTTATGTAGCCCAGGGTGGACTCAAACTGTTTATGTATTGGCTCTTTTTATAAAAAGTACATTTGTAAAGGAGTATGTTAAGGAAGCTAAATAAAGGGGAAACCTGAAACTATTGTTTTTGATAATCACATCCGAGTGATTTGTATTCATTGTCTCATTTAATCCTCAACTTTCTTCCTGTCCAATGAGAATGGATTCTAGTTTATCTCTATTTCAGGGAAAAACTGAGCCTCTAGTAGTGTTGAGAACTTGACCAAGGTTCCACGGGTAATGGAAGTTTGAAGAGCCAGGATTTGAACTTGATTCTGCCTCTATTCACTTACTCAACTCAGTGAGTGTCTGCTTTTTTTGAGGGAGTATCCATGACCATCGCAGTTAAGCCCTACTCTGCTGGAGTGGGTAATTCTGCACACAAAGCCAGAATACTCAGGCTTCTTCCCAGCTCTACCAGTTGCTGTCTATAACCTTGAACAAATGAGTTCCATTCTTGGAAATTGTCTTATTTTATTTTACTTCAATTAATGGTTTTTCTTTTTTTTTTTTTTTTTTTTTTTTTTTTTTTTTCAGAGCTGAGGACCAAACCCAGGGCCTTGCACTTGCTAGGCAAGCACTCTACCACTGAGCTAAATCCCTAACCCCTCAATTAATGTTTTTTAACAAACAAAAATTACTCCTAATTAACAGAGAAAATAAGTTCAAAATGGTGAAGGCATGATAAAGGAATTAAGCTTTTGGTATGGCAGACAACATATCTAACAGCCTAAAAGTAACTTTCAGAGAGAGAAACATTTTAGACAAATGAAAAAGCACTGAAAGCCATGAGTCAAACCACAGCTCAGACCCTGTCTTATGCAGGTTTCCTTTTTCCTCTTTCAAATAAAATCTCTCTGCAAACCATTATCACGTTTAATCTTCCCCAGACTTCACCTTCTCCAGATTTCTGTAGTAGAGGTTTGCAGATCTCTTCTTCTCTAGATGACTTTCTGGTAAACTGGCTTTTAAGAGGATCCTTGGGCCAAAGAGATGGCTCAATTTTGGTAAAGGTGCTTACTACCAGGCCTAACAACTAGAGTTCTATCCCTGGAACCCATAAAGGAGGTGAGAACTGACTTCTGCAAGTTGTTCTCTGACCACCACTATGTTGTGGCACGTGTGTGTGTGTGTGTGTGTGTGTGTGTGTTACACACACACACACACACACACACACACACACCACACACACACACACACACACACACACACACGGAACCTTTGCCCTTTTAGTTAATATTCATGGCAAGGCTTTCTAAGCAGTAAATTATCATCATCAGATTAGGGTGGAGACTGTGGAAAGTTTTGAATCTGGAGAGCTTAAGGGGATGAAATGGAATATGGACCTAGAGAATGATAGAGCACAAAGAAGAGAGAGCTGAGGAGAGTTAAGAATTAATAGGAGTAAGAACTTAAAACATCTAGAGAATTTTGAACTTACTGAGAGAAATTAACTTACTTAAAATGCAGAATTTGTCTGATCTAGTCAAGTCTGAAGCCAGTAAATACTAAAATGTTTGTATCCAGCATCAACAATTATCTCTTTTCAAAAGTTACATGTAAGCTTGGTGGTGCATGCTTGTAATATTGGGAAGCTGTGGCAGGAGGTTCAGAATTTGAGGCCAGTCTGAGCTATGTGTAGTGAGACAATGTCTCAAAAAGCTCTCGGGTTGGAGATGTAGTTTCACCCTGGGTGTGGTCTCCCAATCCAGTAAGCAAAGCTCCACATACACAAAGCAGTGTGCTTTGCCCTAAGCAGGTCACCATGCAGGGTTGACCCTGGGAGTGCCTTGGTTCTGCTCTCTACTACTATGTTCTACCCATTTTCTCAGCCCCCCCCCCCCATTATTTATTAAGCAGTGCAAAGATATTCATTAAGGGGCACTGTTTGCCATGCTAGAAAAGCCACAAGGTACAACAAAACCCACTATAAGAGTTTATTAAGGGAAGGGAACAGAAGGGAAGTACTTAGGCCTATGGGAATGATCGTGCAGGAAAAAGGGCAGAGGGATAAGTAGGACCCGCTATAATAGATCCCCCCCACATGCACACATGAGCTTACATAGCTATGCCCCACATGCACATAGATTACATGATCACACTGCATGCAAATTACGTGATCACACAGCACACAGATTACATAGGATGTAAGGCCCTGGGATGACTAAGCATCTTGCCTGGCTACTGGACAGTGCATGTGTGCTCATGGAGCTGGGGAGTTGTTGCTAGAGTTTTCCTGCCTGGCCCACAGTCAGGACAAATCTCTCTCACCTGCCAGTCCCACAGCCGCTCAGACCCAACCAAGTAAACACAGAGACTTATATTGCTTACAAACTGTATGGCCGTGGCAGGCTTCTTGCTAACTGTCCTTATATCTTAAATTAATCAATTTCTATAAATCTATACCTTGCCACATGGCTCGTGGCTTACCGGCATCTTTGCATGCTGCTTGTCCTGGCGGCGGCTGGCAGTGTCTCCTTCCACCTTCCTGTTCTTTTCTCCTCTCTGTTAGTCCCGCCTATACTTCCTGCCTAGCCACTGGCCAATCAGTGTTTTATTTATTGACCAATCAGAGTAATTTGACATACAGACCATCCTACAGCAGGGAGTGGCTAGGAATTCCAGCACCCCCATACCCCATTCTAAAGGTGTGAGCTTCTTCCTGGATTTCTCCCCTTGTACAGGGAGAGGGACTGGCTGAGTGTTCCCAGCCTCCTTTGCTTCTTCCAGAGTTGGCCTTATGGCCACAGAGATTCAGGGGCCCATCTCAGTCTTATGTTCTTTCTTGCTGTTTGTCCTGAGGAGCTCTGGGGCTCACTGTGTGGGGAAAAAGTATGGCAGACCAGGTGCCACGTTTATGACCCAGGGTAATCTTGAATAGGGAGAAGTGAGAAATATTAGCTAGAAAGAGATACCTAGACAGCAAGAGATAAGACAGGAAACCCAGGATAGCCTCGGGAGGGCTTGGGTCTGAACCCACCAGCCTTGAACTTTATTCCAAAGGGCTTTTTATGACAATGCCAAGGGGAGGAGCAAAGACCTCCCCCTTGCTAGATACAGCCAAGTGTAGACCCTTCCAAAAACCTGATTCTCAGGCCCATGGTCCAAGCATCCTCTTTATGCAGAACTGCTGGACAAAGCCACCAGGAACCCCAGATGGGCTCCAATGAAGAAGCATTATTGTTTGCTTTTAACCTGAAACCTAGTGAGTTTGAAAGAACAAAAACAAACCAAACCATTTCCTTGCTTTTGTAGTTTGGAAGTTTCACTAAAGTGGGCTGCAGAGGGTGTCCCCACAGCTCTTCCTGAGAGGTCGCCCACCCACAGACCCTCCTTAATCCTGTTCTGTTACTTTGTTCTTCTCAACTTAAAAAGAGAATCTGTATTTTAGACAGTGGAAGACTATTTTGTAAAGCAGTGAGTTTTCCTTCATCCTTGGTTGGTGATAAGGTGCGGACATCTCTTTTGCTGCACTTGGAGAGTGAAAAGCTCTGTGCTCTTCTGAAGTTCCTATGATGTTTGTAAATAAATAAAAATAGCATTTAACTGGCTTAGAAAAGTGTGAAAAAGAAAGTGACTTGTTCATTTGCTGTATTCTGAAAGGTTCATGTTTGAGTTTGTAAACCATGGCATTTTGTAGTTAAGTGCACCCTAGTTTTGCAGTGAGAATATTAAACATGCAATTCAGACTAACATTTTACTGTTACTATTTACTTAAATGACACTAAACTCTGAATAATTATGTCTGTCTCTCTCTCCTTCCCTCCCCCTCTTCTCTCTCTCTGCTGTCTTCGGTAGAGTATGCACCACTTTGAACGTGAATTTTCGGTAAAGTAAGCTATGCTGACTTCTCCAGCTTTGAAGATGCTGTGTTTCTATGTGTGAGATTGGACCCAATGTGTTTGTGTCACTGGTGAACATGGGAAGCAGAACAGAAACTACTCCCTTGTTGGAACATTTCAGTGAAACACAGCATCTTTAAAAGGCCCCCCAAGTCACTTCATCCATATTCATTTCATTTCCATCATGACCTTCTAAAATCTAAATTTTCACTCCAATTTAGTTTGGAAATATGAGCTCTAATTGCATCTCAATGGTATCTGAATGTATTTTAATTTTGAAAACTTACTTTCAAAATCGTCCTACAAAATGTTGGTTCCTAGTTACTGATGAAGGCAAGTTGTTGGCACAACTTCTTGGCTTTTATAATTGATGACAAATAAATAGTTCTTTCTAACATACACTTGGGGATTCTTGAGTAAGCTATGAGTCTCCTCATCTGTCTAAGGCCAAGGCAAAGGTGGCCCAAAAAGCTGAGGACTGCTGCGTTCCTGTGTGACTGCTGTCACACAGAAACCTGGAGAAACTATTAAACTTGGACTAAGAATAGGTGACTTCAAATGTCCTTTCCAAGAAAGTGTTAGAGATGTTCCTGGCACAGCAACCCTCCGACGATCTAAAATACATAATTTTTCTTTGCGTACCCAGAGTGCATCCTCTTTCTGGCGCTTGGCTGATTGCCACATTCCTACTGGGTCTAGTAGAGAGGCTTCTGGGAAAGTTAGAACAGCTAATATTGAGATTTTTGTCTAAGAGAACATGAGCTAGGAAAACTTAGGACTGACCTGGCTGTCATTGTAGATGCACTTCTAGGAGCATGCCCCATCCTAGTTGGGACCTCATATGACCACCAACCCCCAACATTGAGTTTGTCTGCTCTTTCTTCTTGTCTGTGGCCTTGGGGATAAAGCTACTAGAGGCCTTTTAATAAAAGAGACTTCTTTATAGAGTGTAGGTACAGAGAGAGTGCATGCATCAGGCAGTTGTTTCGGGGTTTGTCTCAGGGCAAATCGTGAGCTTGTGTTTGTTCTTTGCCCCTTCCTTTCCTATCTTGACATTTTTGCTCATGGTCCTGTCTTATACTCACTAACCTTTAAAAGAAGCTAACAGACTGTTAAAGTGGCCAAAGACAATGAATGGATGGAGTTTGTCCTCAGAGACTGAGCTCCTAGTGTGTTCCTGCCTCTTCCAGTTTTGCCCTTCTAGTTCTAAGGGCCTCCCCTCAACTTGCAGTATTCCCTAGAGATTGAGTTCTAGCCTTCCTTGCCTTAGGGTATACACCAAGGCCTTCTGTAATTCATGGAACATCAGGCCCTTTGAGATTGGTTGGTAGAGATCCCTGTGAGTAGGCATCAGGGTGTTTACTTTTCCCCACTGGAATGAGCAAAACCACTTCTCACACAGCCCCCTCTTCTGGTTGCTATACAGGCACAGGCTAGCCCAGCTCCCTGTGAGCAGACATCAGGATGCTCATTCTTCTGTTTACTATACAGGCATAATACTTTAGATGGCATATTGATACGACCAACCTCTTGAGGATTTCATTACGTGATAGTTTCAGCCTTCACTTAGAAAATAAAGATCCATTTACTGAAACCATCCCTAACTCCCAAACTCTGGTAGTACATTGTGAGATTGTGAGTCCATAGTCAAGGGTTGGTTCTCTGAAGCCAAGCTGTTGTATGCCAAGGCCACCAAACATACTCATGAATTCAAGCCCCTAGGCCTCGCTCTAGTCTTCCTAAACCCTAGACTGTAGGGTAGCCATCTCAGGATGGCCAGTTTCAGGCATGCAGTAGGGTCACCAATGCTGTTGCAGCCCAAACCTGTCTTCTGAGCTTTAACCCTGCGGTGATTCTTCAGTCAGGAGTCTGAGCACAAAGCTGGGAGGAGGAAACCTACAGCTCCTGGTCCGGTCTAATACTTCTGCTGCCCTTCTCTAGCCACTAAGATAGTGCTTAGTGTATGAGTTATTGATAGCCATTCATTCCCACATGGGCAGAGAGCTTCCTCCTCTAGCAGCCTTGGTACTGCATGCTGTCAGGCAAGAGACACAGTTCCCAGAGCTCCAAGAGAGCCCTGACTCCAGCATTTCACTGTCATTACTCAAATGCCCTAAGTGGAATACTTCTACCCTCATCCCACCTGGGCTTCTCACCTCAGTAGTCAATTCAAGGTCTATAACCCTATGATGGAAAGCCAGGAATGTCTTCCACAATCTATCCTATATACAACCTATATATAGGTTTCATTCATTGTTGAGCAGAATTAATGTAAATTACATTTTGTTCATTTGTGTGTATTTAATTTTTATTTGTATTGCTATGGTATCATTTGAGAATTCCATGATGGCAGAGCATGAGAATGTGCATTTGTGTGATTTTTTTTTAATTTCAGCTGCCTTAGGTTGGGGTAAGGGTATAAAGGAAGGTAAGTGGTTTTTGTGAATTGCAAGACTTTGGCCATTGCTTGTCCCACTTAGTGGAAAGGAGGTACTTACTTGAGTATTTTATTGGTGACCTTGAGTCATTCCTCCTTCATCCACATTTAGTGGACAAGGTGTCTTGCCTGTTATTCTTGCAGCTCATAGCAGTGTGGTAACAACAGATAAGTAGGGCCTTAGAAAACCACAGTGCCCATAACTGCCACACATTAAAGCCTATTATGGCAGTGATGTTTTACATTAGAAAGAACAGTTTGGGGTTGGGGATTTAGCTCAGGGGTAGAGCACTTGCCTAGCAAGCGCAAGGCCCTGGGTTCAGTCCTCAGCTCCAGGAAAAAAAAAAAAAAAAAAAAAAAAAAAAAGTTTACCTAGTGATTTTGAGAAGAAAAAAAAAAAAAATTAAGGACTGGCTAGCTGGCTCAGCAGGTAAAAGTGCAGGCCCCCAAGCCTTAACAGCCTGAGTAGTCTCCAGGACTCACATGGTGGAAAGAGAACTGACTGCCACAAGTTGTCCTCTGAGTTCCACACATGCACTGTAGCATGCTTGTGTAGGTGCACATACACAATAAATAAACATTTAAAAAAATTCACCTGAAGGATGTTTTAGGTACCCAGGTTCCTGCTCTTTGTCCAGGATCCCTGATGCTTGTGCACACAAACACCCCCCCCCCATGTGGGCTCACTCTGTTCTTGGGTCAGACTTCCCCTTGAAAATGCCATTGCTGGGGAGAGAGCCCTTTCTCTCAAAGCCTGCTGACAAGTACTAGCATTTTATGTTTCTTTAATTCAGCCCAACAGGAAATCATTCAAACCAGATTCAAAATGCCAGTAACCAGCTGGCATTAGCTCCTAGTTGAGAATCCTGAATGGCTTATTCTCTAACAGGCCAACAGATGTCACTCCTGCTTTTGTCATCAAGTTCTGTCTCTACTTAAAGCCAAATAATGGCTCACTTTCCATATACTTAACCCTTAACCTTAAGGCTTTGGATGTTTTACAACAGTACACGCTTTTCAAGTGAAGATGCAGTTGTGTGTGCTGTGAGATCATGTTTGGATTCCTGGCACCCAAAATAAATAAATAAATAAATAGCAAGGAGCATAGCACATGCTTGTAAAACTGCAAGGCTGAGGAGATAGTGACAGGAGGATCCCTGGGGCTTGCTGGCCTAGCCTAGCCAATCACAGCCTTCAAATATTGTGTGAGGAAGCAGCTAGGGATTGTTCATCCCTTTGGCCCAACTCTGTATGCAATTATCTGTCTTACCCTGTGTACTCAGTAGGTAGAGCTGACCTGCTGGGAGTGGAGTCTGAGCCCCTCTAGGGAGAGATGTCACTGTGTGGTTTCACATAATCCAATACTCAATTCAATTCTCTTCTCACATGACTGTCATTTGAATGAAATGCAACCTTTAAATCCCCCCTTTGTTGCTTCAAGCTCTTTCTTTTCTTTTTTAAATTAGTTTGAAAACACCCTGAATACTGGGTTTTAGCCCCTCTGAGAACATTCAGTCTCCCCAGAGTCCACTCTGCCCTGGCCCAAGTAGTATCAGTATGCTTATCAGGTGGAAAGGTGGAACACTGACCTTCTTTTTCTTCTACAGGGCTGTCTTCTGCATTACCTCCACCTCCTCCACCACCTC